>VMDO01003033.1:10834-152881 GCA_007922755.1 Pedetes capensis
ATGGGCTGGGGGTGCAGTACAGTAGTCCAGCACTTGCAAAGCATGCAAGCACGAGGCCCAGGGTTGAACCCCCAGTACCAAAAAAAAAAAAAAAAAAAAAGGATTTTGTTTGTGGCACAAGTGACAAGTTGGTAACTACTTAGTTAAACCCAACCCTCCAATTTCTCATCAGAGAAAACAGCCAGCAAAAATTCTGCAGGAGAAATTAAATAGCTGAAATTTTGTAAACCAAACTCCTAGCTAGTAACAAGGGGTAAGTTAGTGCCTCCCATACAGAAACCTACAATCCCAAAGCTCAAGTTCTTTTTTTGTTTTGTTTTTTGATTTTGTTTGTTTATTTGAGACAAAGTCTCGCTATGAGCCCAAACTGGCCTTGAGCCCCCACTTCTCCTGCCTCAGCCTCCTGTAAACTGGGATTAAAGATGTGCACCACCACATCTGGCTTCCAAATTCTTTGTCTGTTTTCCTAAATGTTTTATTTCTAGTACCTAGAACAGTATCTGGCACATAATTGGTGCTCAAATATGTGAGAAGTAAATTAAATTCTGAAGTTTCCAGACTAAGATACTTAATTAAAACAAATGAATGCTGTAATAAATACAACTATTTCTCTTGCCTCATTCCACCAGCTAAGTTATGCACCCTTACGTTTAAATACTTAAGTTATTTTTATGACCAGAGAAAATGACATAAGGTCTGCTTTGTGATGATGAGAACTGAGCAGCAGTGGGTGAAAGTGATTATGCACATGCTACTGGAGGCAAGCAGACGGAGTCCAATCCCAGGCCCCACTAGACTGTGGTGGTGGACACTTGGGCTTTCTGTTTCACCGTCCCCTAATCTAAAAACATTGGCACAGTGCCATTTACCAGACAGGGCTGCTGTGATGATTAGTTAGATCACATTTGTCAAGAGCACCAAGCAGTGCCTGGGACAGAGTAGCAGCTCCACAAATGATGATTAAAAGTGAAGCCTTCTAGACTGACTGTCACAAGCAGTGGTTCCCAAGGCCACCTGCAGACCCTCAGCTGGGTCGGAGGGCTGATCTGTGCTCTGTTAGGAGGCAGCACAGCATGGAGAATAGGCCAAGGTTTTGAAGCTTAACTGCCATTCATTTCCTTTCTTCTCAATGGCTTAATCAAGATGTAATTCACATATCATATAATTCTCCCACTTACTGTACAACTCTGTGATTCCCATGTATACTCATGGGTATAGGCAATCATCATCACAGCCAATTTTAAGACCGTCTATCACCTTAAGAGAGACTATATCCTTTAGCTAACAACCCACCCATCCCTCCATCCCAAACTCAGATGCTAGTCTGCCTTCTATAGCTACAGATTTCCCTATTCTGGTCTTTCATATAAATGGAATCGTATAGTTTGTGGTCTTTTGTGCCTGACCTCTTTCACTTAGCATAATGTTTTCAAGTTCATCCATGTTGTACCATGTATCAATACTTTTGTTTTGTTTTGTTTTTTGAGACAGGGTCTCACTACACAGCCCAGGCTGGCCCAAACTCAAAATCCTGGGCCTCCAAGTACTAGGATTACAGACATGCACCACTACGCCCAGCCTAGTACATCATTCCTTTTGATGGTTGAATAATATTCTATTGTATGAATAGACAACATATTGCTTGTCCATTTATCAGCTAATGAACACTGGATTGTTTCCACCCTCCGGCTATTATGATTAATGCCTCTATAAACATTAATACGTAAGTCTTTGTGTGGATATGTGTTTTCATTTCTCTTGTGTAGATATCTAGGAGAGGAACTGTAAGAGCACAGGTAGAGTTCATTTTCTGTGAGATTTCAGGCATATGACTTTGTTCATGACCTCCGTCCCCTCATCTGTCAAAGGGAGACATCACCAACAACTGCCTTGTAGATCACTGATGTTCTGCTATGTTTGCTGATGGTGGTGGAATTGGACATAATATACCACCAACCTTTTCCTGTTCAGGATGAACTTTCAGCTCCATGCACATGTCCAGAAAGTGGGAGAGCATAGCCTGGTCCAGAAGGATGTACACAGCCACTCCCTGTTGCCTACATATTTCCTGCAGGTCTCTGAAGATGTCGATGTCCGAGAAAACATCCATTACTATGGCAATCACCTACAGCAGGAGGCAGCAGAAAGAGCAAGCTGTTAGCTCACAAGGACATCACCTTATAGCATGTTGTCTGAACTCTGAAGCCCAGCTCAAGGTTGAGAAACCATGCTGATCCTACAATTATCCTGCTTCCCTTCCTGCTTGTGCAGTACCAGGTTCCCCCCACCACGGACTCTCATCTCCAAAGACACTTAGGCACCCGTACCCTACAAGTCTTGACTTGGCCCAGCTAATACTACCCTCTCCTTTCAGCTGTTCTCCTTCACATTGGAAAATCTCTCACACATATAGACAGAACCACTGTCTTGCCCTATGAACCTGCTCCATTCAACTTCTGCTCCTTTATCAAACCCCTGTCTTCCGGGCTCTATTCGGACCAGCAAGCTTTCTAGGTTCTGGGCCAACACACTGTCACCTAAGGCATGTTGCTTTCCTCACTGGCCTTCAGTTTTCTATATCTGTAAAGCAACTAAACAAAACCTTAGGTTCTCTCTGAGGCCCCATCTAAGTGTAACATTCTCCAAGTCTATAGTTTTGGATAGTGTTTGATTTTGGATCTTGATGTCTGAATTTTCTACCAAGATTTAGAAAGATCCACTCCATCTGCCACCAACTCATGGCTTGAAATGATCAGATGAGACACACTGACCCTTCCATCTTCTGTTCCCGACTGCCACATTTTCTTAATATTTTGCTCTCCTTGCCAGCCAGACCTTATTCTAACCAAACAGGGACTTCCATAAAAGGGTATCCCTGCAGTTCTTTGTTATCTGTCCACAGGGCCAGTCCATACATATCCCAAGGGTTCTGCCCTTAGCCCACATCAGCCCTTTCTTCACTCCCTCCCCCCAGCAATGTGGACCCCATTCATGCCTGCTCACTGATTTTCCATACCCAGCCCCAGACTACTGCTAAGAGCTGCCTCTCAGCCACACGTCCTTGGGCAAATTATAGCTGCTTTGAATGTCTGTTTCCTTAGTTGCAAAACAGGTCTACAGAATAAACTAACAGACTTCACACAAAGTGCAGGGTACAAAGGACCTCCGAATATCTGCCAGGCATTCACTTTAACAGGCCAAGGCTGCAGGTGTCCGGAGGTTCCTTGCAGAGACATCACCGGTTGCTAGCTTCCCTTGCCTGTTCAAAGAAAGGCTGCTGTGGCTGCAGAGCCTCTAATCACCCCTTTGCAGCCTGAAATCCATGGCCCTCAGGTAACCCCTGGCAGCACAGTAGGGGTGTCGAAACACCCTGGCTTGGAAACAAGTCCCTACAAACCAAGCGAGAAGTTGGGTGTGGAAACTAGGAAGCCATGGTTTGGAAGCTGGTTATCAGGTCTTCACCTTGCTCCCAACTGCAACAGAAAAATCCTGTGTCTCTTGGAGTCACATTAACTGCTTTTCCGAATGTTGACTATTTGTAAGTCTCACCACTTCTACTGTGGCAACAGCCCTTGAATAGAATGGAGTAATCTCTGTGGCCCCGGAGGTCTTAGGACAGGACCTGACAGTCATTCCTCCTTAAGGATTTGAGAGTTAAAGAAGAAATGCGGAAGCATAGCGGCAGAAGCATGGTGGCAAACACATATAATCCCAGCACTCAGGAGGCTGCAGGTGGCAAGAAAATTGAGAGTTCGAGGCCAGCCTGGGCTACATAGAGAGACCTTCAAAAAAAAAAGAAATGTAGAGATAAGCAATTTTGTGGTCTTTCTCCAACACTCCAGGGTCCCATCTACTCAGATAAGGGATTTTGGAATAGCAGCTCCTGGGAAGTCTGTGCGGTGAGGGACCCTGGGAAGTCCAAGAGTCTCTCTGGTTGCCTCTCTCCTTCTCTGCCTTCCCTGCTAGATCTTGATGGTGCCTTGGCTAGGAGCTATTCTTGGTAAAAGGCACAGCTAAACCCCACTAGATATACCAATTTAAAAAATAAGGACTGTTCTTTTTGAATTGCTGGCATTTTCAGAACTTTATGTCCCTCAATGGTTTTTATATGTCTTATTTGAGAGTTGTACCCACCCCATTCATTCGGGCCACATAACATAGCAGTTAAAAGGCAAAAAGTCCTAGACACAGAACTCAACTCTGCCACTTATCAGCTATGTGACCCTGAGCAAGGTGCTCAATCTCTCCCAGCCTTGGCACCCCCCTGTAAGATACAGAGAATAACAGCACTTTATTAAAGGCCACCATGGGGATTAAGTGAGACAAAGCCTGGAAAGAGCTTGGCTCAGGGGAAGAATGAAATAGGCACTCAGCGAGCAGGCGTCAGTACACCTTTAGAGTCTACTATGGGTCAACCCGGCCCTAGGCACAGAGTTGGCTAGGCAGAATTTGACGAGACATGGGGTGCAGGGAAATTCAACAATTCATAGTGTAAGAGACAAGTAAGTGACCAGAATGATTTGGGGGGAGCAATAAACCATCTGCCTTGCAGTGGTAAACCCCATGGGCACTTGAATGTTTACTGGTAAGGGCATAGAGGCTTCCTGGGGAGGCGGCATCTGAGCTAAATCACAAATAATAATGAGATTTGGACATGAGGACATAGGAGAAGTAAAGGGTCCTCTGGCAGGAAGCCGTGTGACAACAGGGAAGGGGTTGGGAATGATGGGGTACATGCCAGCTTGCCTGGAATGTATAGTATGCATGAAAGACAGCCATGCAACCAGACTGGGAAGGAGGAACGAATGAGCAAGGGGGTAGAGGCCTTGAATGCCAACCAAGGAATCAGTGTCATCCTCCTTCCCTATACTGCCTGTATGATCAAGGAGTGAAGAGAGATGAATCCATAGGCACAGAAGAAACCGATGCTGCTAGAGACCTGACCACTCCCCTCCCCAACTCCTAACAAGGCCATGCACCTAAGTGCCTGCAGCATAGCAGGAGTGTGGATGGTTTTTAGGCACACAAACTTGAGCAAATGTTAAGGAGGATCAGAGACCAAAAGAGGAAAAACTAGTGACAGAGGTTTGCCAACAAAACTTGCCGACAGCCAGGCAAGAAGCATTGAGACCTGCTTGGGAGCGAAAGGGCATGTGGGAGAGCCAAGCACTGGGTACAGGCTGAGGAAACAAGGAGGAGGGACTGGAGGAAGGAGAGAAGACCCAGGCCCACAGAAGACAACCAAGCTGGATAGAAGGATTTTGAACTTGACTTGGACGTGGCCACGAAAGCTTCATATAGGGGTCTTGAACTACAGGTATAGGAACCACAGTAGAGCTCACAGGATAAGACAATGTTCACTAGCTGATAAATGGACACGCAATATGTTGCCTATTCATACAACAGAATATTATTCAACCATCAAAAGGAATGACCTGCTCATCCCCTGATGTTCCACTCCTCTTCAAGTGCTCAGTGGGAGTCTCATGAGCCAGGACAGCCTCAGGCACTGGGGCTGTGGGACAATCTCATTGATCAGATCTCCTAGAACCCAGTCTAATGAGCTGGGGAAGAGTCCAAGCTGACGCAGTGTGATGAGCGTGCGAACACACCCCAGGGGCTACTGGATCAGGGACCAGGGGAACTCAGCCCAGCTGGACAGCTTGGAGAGGTCCGTGGGAAGTGGAAGGGAACAGGGCTCAGGACACAAGGTGCCTGCCAAACCAATTAACAAAACAATCATATAATCAACAACTTTGTTATCCTAATAAAGCCATCATACAATCAACACCTTTGTTATCCAGTGAGCATCCAATTTGCTATTTGGTTTTAAAGCCTCAACCTTTCTCCATCTGGTGGATTTGCAGGCTAGTCTCTGGCACCAGGAGGCGAAGATACAGTTCTATAGGACAACCCAGTTCTGTACCCTTTCCAAGGATGGCAAATACCAGTGATCCCTGTTCTCCCAACGTATGGACCCCAAGGCCCTTGATACAAATCAGCAGGAGAGTGATGGGGGCTGAGGGGTAAGCGTGCAGTTTGTCCACCTGAGAAGGCATGGGACTCACAGATGTGGCTGCTGCAGATGGGGCAGAAAAGCACAGGGATGGGGTGAGGTCTGAGCCACAGGCCAGCCACCCGAGCTTCTGACCAGCTGATGCTTCCTCTGTAGGTATCATGTTGGGACTCATTTGCAGATGGGTGTGACTCTGGAAAGGACTTTCTGAAGTCACCACTTGCCCCACTTTCTCACCCTGAGAGAAGGGGCAGGCTCCATGCAGCACAGACTGGGAGAGGGCAGGGCCCAGGATGGCTGTGGGCACTTGCTGGGCACAGGCTGGCCACCCTCCTCCTGCACCAGATGCAATGGCTAATGTCCAAGCCATGTGCTGCTAGGGCCCAGTCAGCAGCACCAGCACCTGTATCTGGTGGCTATGACCACCAAGGAAAGCAGGACTTGGCTGGTGAGGAGGAGGTCAGGTCACTGCCCAGCCCCGCAAAAGAGACTATCCTTTCAGAGAGGGGAAAAGCCACTGGGCTGGTTCAGCTGTTCAAAGGAGACTCAGGCATGTGAGGAGGGGTTCTTGAAGGAAGGACAGCCTTCCTGGGAATGTGCTATGAGGGCCGGTCCTCCTGAGAATATGGGTCTTCTGGAGGTGAGTGGGGTCCCAGGGAGTCCAGGGAAGGAAAACCCTCCATCTGCCCTCTGCCTCTGAAACAAGGCCTGCTCTGGTTCTGAAGAGTCGTGGGTCACCTACCCTCCATATGGGCTGGTCAGGACTCTAACCAGGCATATGCACAGCCTCAAGGGGCCACTCGGGGCCAGTCATTTGGTACATGAGGCTTTTGTTGTTTGTTTGTTTGTTTAAAATAGGGTCATCCTACGTAGGTCAAGCTGGCCTTGAACTCATGATCCCCCTTCTTCAGCCTCCCAAATGTTGGGGTTACAAGTGTAAGCCACAAATTTTTACATGTTTTAATAGAATCAAAATTATGTCCTTGAGATTTCTTTAAAAATATTTAAATAACTACCCTGATACAATCTTTGAAGTTTAAAAATTAAAAAAAAGAATGTAAATTTCCATAGTAAAACCTAAATTTGTGGTTGTACCTTGTATTCCCTGGGTTTCATAGGCTGTTATATATAAAATTAACAACTTAAGCATCAGGTCAAAGTGTGGCCTCCGTTTATAGAGTGGCAGAGAGCCTCTCCACGTAGGCAGGCTATGGAGGGAGCCGATTTTTCACTGGCCTGTGAAGGGCTGGCCACATGTGGCTGCCTCTCCTCACCACTCCCCCAGCATGAAGTACACAGGTGGCCTGCATTTTTTAAAAAGGAGAAGGCATCAAGATAACTTTTCTTTTTGTGGGGGAGACAAACATGCCTTATGATTTTGAGTTTTTATTTCACAATTACGTAAAATGTTTGCCTCATTCCAAAATCCAATCAACAAAACAAAGTACATTTAGAGATACCTGGTTTCCAACCTTGTCCCTTCCTGTTTTCCTCCTCCCTCTCCATGGAGATCATAATTTCAATCATTAGCTTTTGGATTAGTCTTCCTTTTTTAATGTAAACAGGTATATCTAGACATATGTAGGTATTGGATGTGCACATCTTCCCACAAAGGGTAGTTACACAATGCATACTGTTCTTGACCAGTATGGTCCATCAGAACCTTCTGAAATGACAGAGGAACTGAATTTTTACTTTAGTTTTAATTCATCCTTTGTGTGTGTGTGGTACTGGGGGTTGAACCAAGGGCCTCACACTTGCATACTTTGCAAGTGCTGGACCACTGAGCTGCACCCTCACCCCATTTTTTTACTTTTTTGAGACAAAGTCTCACTAAATTTCGCAGACTGCCTCTGGTCTTGAACTTGTGATCCTCCTGCCTCCACCTCCCGAGCCGCTGGGATTACAGGTGTGTGCCACCGCGCCCGGCATAATTCATCCAAATGTAAATAACATGTGGCTAATGGCTTCTGGTCCATGCAGCTCTGGACACTTTAAATCAGAACACAGAGCTTGTCTTCATTTGTCTCTAGAGCCATAGTCCTATAGGGTACATTGTTGTTGTTAGGTGCCATCAAGTCAGTGTCTGACTCACAGTGACCCTATGTACACTATGGTCAGTGCTTCCCTGCTATTCATAGAGTTTTCAATGCCTGATTGCTTTTTGGGAGTTGGATGCCAGGTCCTTCTCCCAAGTCTATAGCACCTAGTGTTCCCAGGCGGTCTCCCATCCAAGTACTAACCAGGTCTAACCCTGCTTAGCTTCCAAGATCTGATGGGATTGGACACCACAGTGATACAGCTGCAGGCTACAGGGTATACACACATTAATTTATTGATGAATCCTCTGTTGATGGACATATGAGCTCTTTCTAGTCTTTTGGTATAATTAATACAGCATAAATAGCCCTGTGCATGTTTATTTATATTTTTGCCAGTATATCTTTGAGACGGATACATAGAAATGGAATTACTAGGTCAATGGGCTAAATCCAACTGCAATTTTGCCAAACATTACCAAATTCCCCTCCAGAGGTTTTATCATTTACATCAAGATTTTGTTTTCCTAAGACAAGGTCTCACTATGTAGCCTAGGCTGGACTCAAACTCGGGATCTTCCTGCCTCAGCCTCCCAAATGCTGGGATTATAGGTGTGCACCATGTCCAGTACATCAAGAGCTTTTAAAAGCCAATATACTCATTACATTTTGGTTTTCTGGTTTTTATTTTCTCTGAGAAAACTGAATCTACATTCATAAAGGAGTCAGAGAATAATCCCGCAGTTACTGTCTGATGGATGCTTGGGGAAAAGAACAAAGAGTGAAAAGGCAGACAAAGTAGAATGGGGATTGCCAGGGGCCAGAAGGAGGTGGGAAAGGAAGTTACTGCTTAACAGTCACAAAGTTTCTGTTTGGCATGATGAAAAAGTATTAGAAACAGACAGTGGCAGTGGATGTCCAACACCGTGAATGTATTTAATGCCACTGAACTATATACTTAAAAATGGTTAAAACAGTAAATTGTTTATGCATATTTTACCACAATTTTAAAAAAGAAAGAAATAGCTAAAGATTCTAAAATCCTTAACCTAACACATAAAATCAAAAGGCAGGGATAAATGGTAGCCACGAGGGAGCCTGCTGTGAACATGCTGTGATGATGCCTTAGTGAGAAAACTTTCAGGCCAAAGGTTCTCCCCAGGAGCTGGTCTTGTTCCCAGGAGGCATCTGGCAAACTGTTTGAAAACTATGGTAAAATTCTCAGTCCTCCTGCTTCAGTCTCCCAAGAGCTGGGATTACAGGCCTGCATTACCATGCCCGGTTTGAAGGTCATGACTACTTGGACAGGAGAGGTGCTACCAGTAGCTCACAAATAGGGGCCTGAGCTGTTACTCAACATTCTACAAGTCACAAGACAGCCCCTTAGGACAAAAAGTTATCCAGCCCCAAATGCTGGAGAGGTTGAGAAACCTTCTCTGGTAGATATGGGCATCTGGAATAGGAATTGATCACACAGCCCAAGTTCCATCATAATGCAGAGGAGAGTTGAACAAGATCAGGGGAGCTTCCCGTTCAGTAATTCAGTACATCCTCATACTCTCCAGGGGCCTCCAACAGATTCCTCAGCTGCTATTCCTCCTGGCAGGACTCTTCGGCTATGCAAAGATTGCCACCACTAATGCTGGGATCATCAAAAGCATGCCTGAGGTGAGGGCACAGCAAAAAGTACCCCCTTTGGAACAAAAACACAGAAGGGAGTGGCAACTGGTAAGAACAACACTATGAAAAGTGTGGAACCTCTTGTTAGGATGAACTTGGCCTGTGAACTTCCATTCAGAAGCCAGTAATAACTGAGGGCTGTGGTGCATGACTGTAATCCCAGCGTTTGGGAGCCTGAGGCAGGAGAATCATGAATTCAAGGCCAACCTGAGCAACACAGCAAGATCCTGTCCAAAAAGAAAAAAGAAAAAAGCAGACGGAATGGCCAGACAACCACATCAGGAGCACATTACCAAATGAGGCCAGGCAGCACTTCCAGGCAGGGAGCCACTGCCCGGCCAAGCACTGTTTGGTATGACAACAGACAAAGAACTAAGTGATTCTTCAACAGCTACAGTAGGATAGAGGTAGATTCTAGAGCAAGTGGGCAAAGAGATCCTCTAATGGTTCAAACTCATCCTTTCTTAGGAAACAAACGTGGGCTCTCAGTAAGTTCAGTGAAGTTATTTCCTCCCACTTTGGTGAAGCTTAACTGAGCACCAGGTAAGCGGTCACTTTGAATTCAAGCCATGCTTTACATGAATCGTGAGCCTTCATCACTGTGGAGGAATGCCTGCACTTTGAAAGGTGCACAGAAACAGAGCCACTGGAGGGGCTGGCAGATCACAAGCCCATCATTATTAGTCAAGTAGGAAGGCAAACAGAATTACCTAAACTACCTAGTTTTCCTTCCTACCTTTCCCATCTCCCTCTTCCCATCCTCCCACCAAAAGCATGAGGCTGAATGAACAAAGGTGCATGATAGGCCTCCACAGTATTTACTGAGCACCTATTATGTGTTGCCTGCAGCTGTAGCACTGTGGCATCCGATCCTGTAGGATCTCGTAAGCTAAGCAGGGTAGGGCCTGGCTAGTACTTGGATGGGAGACCACCTGGGAACACCAGATATTGTAGGCTTGGGAGAAGGACCTGACAACCCACTCCCAAAAATCAATCAACCACTGAAAACCCTATGAAGAGCAGAGAAGCACTGACAATAATATTTGGCCTATTGTACGTAGGGTTGCTATGAGTCGAACACCAACTGGACAGCACCTAACATTATGTATCAGATGCCCTGGGTGATTATGGTGGTCAGAAAGCTGCTGGATAATTCCTATTACATCTATTCAGGCTGCAATGTTAGGATTAGGGCCTGCTATTTACCACGTGACCCTGGCTTCCTGTGCCCATGCTCTGGTCATGGAGCCCTGTATCTGGGCCCCTTTCAGAGCCACTGCTGAGGATGCAAGTTGGTAATCAGATCTCAGAGAAGGCAAATAAAGCTGCACAGAACAGCCACCTAGGTCTGATGCTGCTCCAGTGCAGCCTGGCCCCAACCTCTCAGGTCATTACATAGGAATCTTCGTGTGGAATTCAAAGTTCCTTCACTTACTCACCAAAAGATCTCATACTCTCCTCTGCTTCAGAATATCTGTATGGTTCTACCTTCTCCAAGGAGAGCAAAATATATGCTAATTTATAAAACCTAAACCCCAGGGACCTATATTGTCCTGGGGTCATGAACTATCTTATCCACTGTTAGGTTGAGGAAGGTCTCTGCTAGTTTAACACTACCTCCTCTTAAAACTGACCACTCTTCTAAAAAGGGCAGACTTTGCTCTGTTATCATCATTTTCTTGTTTATAAGATGCAATATGGAAATTAAAAGTCCAAATCTTTAAGAAACTGTTTTTAAAAAACAACAACAACAAAAAAAAAAAACCAAACCTTCAGCCTATTGAAAATGACCAAAGTACCTATTTCCCTTGTGGCAAGGAATTGTGGACTAGGGAGTAAATGTGGGCTGGGCCCTGGAGCCAGCCCATCTTGGGCTTGAGCCCAGCTCTGTCTCATTCTGTTTGAGTTTGGGCAAATTACTTAACATCTCTGTGCCTGATCTCCTAATTATCTCTTAAATGAGATAATCTACGGAAAGGCTTTAGCACAAAAACTGACTCATTCAAAGTGCTCACTCATATCATCATTAAGTATGTTTCCCATCAGAATGCAGATGCAGACATCTGAAAACATCTTCATGGTCCTCGATGTCACAGGTAATGGATTTCCAAGGATGTGGCCACTCCTAGGTATACAATGCACAGCTTTACAGGTGACAGCATTTGACCAGTTCCCAGTCTAGCCCTGTATTCCTTCTCTTCACCCACAGCCCTCCGTTCTCCTGAGGACACGGACAGCTCTTTTTCTCTAACAGGACATAAGCAGAGTGTGGACTAACAGTAGTCCCGAAAGTCAGCCTCAAGCTGAGACCTGGCTCCACCACTCCCTAGCTGCATGGCCTCACCGCAACCTAGCTTCTCTATGCCTCAGTTCCATATATGTAAAATGAACATAAAAGCTGCAGTGGTGAGATTACTTGGAATATAGTCTGGCAAGAGAAAGCAATTTCTATTTATTCTTTTTTTTTTTTTAAACAACAGAGATGGTCTCTGGAGATTCAATTCAGCATATCTCAAATCCAACTTATACCCACATCTCTCACCCTTAGCCTTATTCTCTTTCCTGTGTTCCACTATGGTAGTTTGGCTGCCTACCCAAGCTAACAAGCAATCAAACCCAGGGACCTGGCATGCTAGGCAAGCACTCTGCTACTCAGCCACCCACCCCCAATCCTCAATCCTCCTCATACTTCCTATACATCTCTCTACTGCTTCTTTGGTTTTTGTCCACTTAATCACCAAACCCTGCCAATTCTTCCTAAAACTCTTCTCTTGCCCACTCTACCTTAGCCCAGATCCTCTTCTCTTACACAGACCCCTCTGGCCTCCTCCTTGTAACCACCCTGGACACCAATCTGATCACACTCCTTCCTCCTCTAAACCTTCAATGGCTCCCACTGCTCCTTCAGTCTGTGCAAAGCCCTCCAGTCTGGCTCGATCTCCCCCTTCAGCCTCCTCTCCTACCACTACCCCTCATGTTCTTTCAATTCCAGCTATGAGGAACTTGGCTGCCTCCAAACATGCCCAGGCCTTTCACACCTTTGGCCCATCCACATCCTCTCTACCAGGCAAGCCCCACCTATACTCCTGGACCAGCTTCAAGGTCAATGACATTCCTGAGACTTTCAGCTACTCGCTCACTACGTATAGGAATCTCCACACTCCTTCCCACTCTTAAACTGTCCACTCTTAAGAGCAGGCAAAGATCATGCCTTCTTCCCCTGTGGTCCCAGCATAGCAATATGATACACTGAGTAAGTTGTTGTTAGTGCTGTCGAGTTGGGTCCAACTCATAGTGACCCTACATACAACAGATCGAAACACAACCTGACACTGTACCACACCTGGCACTATTGTTAGTGCTTCTCTGCTATCCATAGGGTTTTCAATGGCTGATTGTTTCAGGAGTGGGCTGCCAGGTCCTTCTCCACAGCATGTAGCACTGGGTATTCCCAGGAGGTCTCCCATCTAAGGACTAACTAGGCTGACTCTGTTTAGCTTGGGAAATCAGACAGGATCACATGCCAGGGTGGTATGGCTGCACTGAATAAGCAAGCAATTTGGTGCATGGCAGATACACTGAAAATACACATTGGATTTAAAGGTAAGGTACCACCTGTCTAAGTTCCAAATAGAGTCTGAGAGAGCAGAGGGTATAGCAGGACAAGGGCACAGAACAAGGCAAGAGGTTCTCTCCAGGAATGTATTACAAACAGGAGAGTCTCAGCTCCAGCCTCGATCCTTCAAAGGTCAGCACATGAGTTGTTTTCCCTCTGGCCGCTAGCTGGCATGCCCCTTCAACTACCATTACAATCTGGGGCTGCACAAAAGGCTGAGCAATCCCTATCTCTGTCTTTCATACAGATTTGTTCTTTCCTTTTGAAAAGCTCCAAGTGTTCAAGTTCCCCTCCTGGAGGTGAGCTTTGGGAATGTGCACCTACCCCACAATCCTACCTCTTCCATCTTTATAACCTTCATACTGAACCCACAAGTAAAACGTCTGCAGGATCAAAAGGACCCTCACTCCACCCAAAGCACCACAGGGTGACACCAGCGTAGCTGTAGCCACATCCACTCCCCTAAAGGCAAGGCACTAGGTCACTGGATGCTGTACCAATGCAACTCCACCAGTCAGGTAAAGAACCAACACCAGGAACACAGGCTTGCTCCTGGACTTGACTGTTGCTACCAGGCCTACCAACTCTTAACATGGCCTGGGGCTTTACCTGCCATGTCTCTGGCACAGCCAGAAGGCCAGGAAATGAGCATTGTCCCTCAGACAACCAGCAGACCATGGCTTGGGACTAAGGAGTGTGTTGCCACACCCTCTGGCAAGCTGCATTCTTGCTCCCTGATCCCCAGCACCCTGCTGCTGCTTCACCCTGGCTGGCACAAAGAGCACGCTAATACCATGCCTCACACCACGGAAGTCACACACTAGGACCAAAACCCACTGTGAGTAGAGGCTGATCTGATAGAGAACTAGCTGCATTTTAGGCGCTACTGGGAACAGCCACAGCCTGTGGAAAAGTAAACCCCCAACCTCTCATTCTCAGAAAAGATAACTTTTCCTTCAGTTTCTGGCAGGAGGTACAAAAACAGGACTCTCACTTTGTCATTCTTGTGTTTGCTGTCTAAAACATAAGACCCATGGAAGTAACCAGCAATAATTGATTCTCAATGCCCCAGATTGTCTTCGTGGGCCATCTTTCAGGAACTTTTTCCTAGGTAAGGTGACTCCAGCAGCGTATGTCCTAAGGAGCTCCTCAAAGTGGGATCTAGTGTTGGCTGACAGCCAGGAAAGTTTGCAATCCAATTTGGTTTTAACTGATGTTTGGAACTGAGAATATTTCTGGTCCCCCTTCTCCAAAACAATCCCGAAAACAATCGGCCATTGAAAACCCTATGGATGGCAGAAAAGCACTGATATATTGCCGGGGGATGGCACAGTGTCGGGGAGTGTTTCCTTCTGTTGTACACAAGGTCGCTATGAGTCGGCCCTGACTCGACGGCACCCCACAACTCCTACTCCAAGAGTTGGAACTACCGCACAATTCGAATCCTTTTACCGAAGCTCCTCCCATTTTCCCGTGCCACAAAGAGCTGCCAGAGAGTCCCGGGTCCAAGGGAGTCTCTCAGAGTGGGGCGAGCCGCGGACCCTGGGGCCACAGGGGTGGGGCGCAGAGGAAGATGGGCCCGCGCTCCCTGCAGACCTCATGGGTCTCCACTCCAACCTGGGGCGGCAGCGGACACTGGGGGCTCGGTGGAGCGCTCACCTCCCTTGCTGAGCGGAGCTGCTGGCGCAGCGCGTCCTTGCAGCCGTAGGGGCCGCGGGCGCCCACGCCGCTGGGCTGGAAGTGCGCCTCGACGCGCGTGGAGCCGCGGTAGGAGCCCTGGTGGAAGGCGGGCCAGCCGTGCTCCAGCGGCGGCGGCTCCAGGTCCGACTGCTCCGGGAAGTAGGTGCCGGACGAGCAGTCGTGCGACGAGCCGAACGAGTCCTCAGCCGCTGAAGCCGCGCCTTCCTCGGCCGGCGGCTCGGCCGCCCGCAGCACAGCGCGCACCTCATCGGGGTTCAGGAAGCGGCCCAGGCGCTCGCGCCGCAGAAAGGCTAAGAAGGCATCGGGGCCGCCCGCCACCAGCTCCTCGAGAGCCAAGCGCCGCTCCTCACTGTACAGCTCGGAGGGGTTGGGAGGCCCGCATGGCGACAAGCAGGCGGCGGGCAGCTCGTCCAAGACCTCGAACCGCAGAGCCATAGCGGCGCTCAGACCCAATTACGCTTGGGCCAGGTTACAGCGAAGAAGGCTTTATATGCATCTTTGAATCAAACCGGCCCGCGCCATTGGCTCGCCGTCCCACCCCGGCTCTCCCATTGGCTATCTGCCTCCGGACGGCGGAGCGTGGCGTGGCGTATGTCTCCACAGTCCCGCCCCTTTATTGCTATTGGCTGCCCCTGCGGCCTGCCCTGCACAGCTCTGCTCACCTTATTGGCTGCGGACACCGCTCAGCCTGGGCTCTCACAGCAGGATTGCTGAGCGGAATTTAAATTTGGCTACTCTGTGCAAGCCCCACCTTAAGCGGTTCCTCCTGTTCTGCTGGAAACTTTATCTGTGAGCAGTCTGCTGGAGAAGCCCCTGTGCCTGAGGGGCAGTGAAGCCCCAAGCCGTGGCTTGGACTGAGGAGCTCCATTTGAGCCAGACCCCAACATCCCAGCGCGCCCTCTGCCGTCCACCCCATAGGGCGGCCCTGGGTGTCCTGGGACTGTCAGGCGTAGGCTGGGAGGGAGTTTGAGAGACCAAGACTTGCTACTGGGCACAGTAACCTCGCTGTTCTTTGGCTCTCAAACTTGAGTGTGATCAACCATGTTGCCTTTGTCACCTGCAGCTAATCATTCATTCATTCAAAAAAATATTGGTCCAAAGATGGACCTTGTGGCACACGCCTGTAATCCAGCACTCAGGAGGCAGAGGCAGGAAGATGGCGAGTTACATCCAGGATTAAAAAAAAAAAAACATATAGCCATTCCTCCAATTATATCCTTCTATTTCTCTCCTCTCACTTTGTCGTTTTTTGCCTGGCAACCCCCCAATTCTGTTTAAACTCCACTTTTCAAGTGCACGGTGGTGTTGGTGGGAGGAGAGCCAGCAGCCATACATGGCTGGAGGAAAAAAAATGCAACCAAGCTTGTCGATTGGTTGTGCTTCAAATTCATGATCTCAAGTGTCTCTAAGATTGCCTGCCAGCCTACATTTCCCTCATCCTCTGTACCTTTTCCTCTCCTGTCTCCTTACTCTCAGCTTGCTTCTGATCTGAGAAAATAAGAGCCAGAAATGGACGTCCTCACCATGTCCACCTCCCTGCCTGTGATTCTGCTCACATAGTAGACCCCCTGTTTTCATGGGTGAACTGGGCCCAAGCGTATGCAACACCAACCTTTCTGCCTTGATACTAGCTTCAGCCCCTCTCCTACTAGCCTGTATCTCTCCAGCAGCTCTCTCCTCTCTCTTGTATCATCTCTTTTCCTTCTTTATTGACTCCTTCCTAACAGCATACACACATGCTAAAATATTGTTCATCTCAAAATATCTCTTGGCCCTACATTCCTCTAGAGCTACATTTCTCCATTTCTCTGCTCACTTTGCAGCCCCAAACCTCAAATGAGTGGCTTATACTTGCTGTCTCCAGTTTTCTTCCAGTTCTTTCTTGAACTCTTTCAATCAGGCTAATGCCCTCACTGCTCTTCCAGAACCTTTTGTTAGGGTCACCATGAGCTCCAACCGTCAGTTTGCAGTTGTGAGGGTTTTTTTGTGCAAATGAGAGAGCACATGTATGACTACAAAGTACTTCATAAATGTGAGTGGTTACCATTATTATTTGGCAGCTACTACACTTTTGAAATGGATGAATGTCAACTGCTGCTAAGACACCTCTCCCTCTCTTCCCATCTGTTCCCCATGACCATTTTGTTTGTGAAGTTATTCAAGCCCAAGTGTGGAGACTTCCATGTGTCCTTGATCTGGCATCTACCATCCAGAAAGCTATAAGGGAACAACCTTTAACCTTCAAGATACCAACTAACTTGCTAAGCGGAATTTAAATTTGGCTACTCTGTGCAAGCCTCACCTTAAGCGGTTCCTCCTGTTCTGCTGGAAACTTTATCTGTGAGCAGTCTGCTGGAGGAGCCCCTGCGCCTGAGGGGCAGTGAAGCCCCAAGCCACGGCTTGGACTGAGGAGCTCCATTTGAACCAGACCCCAACATCCCAGTGCACTCTCTGCCGTCCTGGACTGTCAGGTGTAGGCTGGGAGGGAGGTTGAGAGACTGGGGCTCCTTCAAGATACCAACTAACTTTTGCATGGGACAAGGACGAGGGCCATGCATGGGAGAACTGGCTGTGTAACCACATAGCTTATCTGTATCTCTACTGTAGGGGATAAAAAATGAGAATAACCAGGGATTTACCTGCTATATTGTTGTAATAAAGTGAAGTACCACACAGTATTGCACTTCCCCACTATAAACTAAGTGAGAAAAGACTGGAGAGGGCAGGGAAAAGAGACAGGACAAGTTAGAGCACTCCAAGCTCCAAGAACAGAAAAGCAGGTGGGGAGGGCATCTTTGTTGCATATAAATATGAAAATGTTGGGAATAAATATACGCTGTTACAGGGCCTCTTGTAATTTCAAATGAATACTTGACAGAGGGAAGCTCGTTCCCAACTTCCTATCTTTTCTTGAATTCAACAGATTTCACCATTGCCCAATCTAGAAACACACCAGCTCCAACTATGAGCCCCCAGAGCTCCCTCTGCTTCAGGGCCCACTTGGAAGAGCCCTTTGTGGTGGGGAAAGGATTGAGGAGCTTCACTCATCCTCCATCCCCAGCACCATGTTTTTGTGAATTCAAGTCAACCCACTTCAAGTGAGTTCACAGAAATAACCACAGTCACACTAGCAGGTGTTATTAAAAGGAATTTAATAATCTTAATTAAAAATCCTTAACAGCGGATTCTGTCACAGGCCTTGGCAGCTGGAAGCAACTCCAGGAATGCGTGCCCCCTTGGGATGTGGTCAAACCCCGATTTGGACACAAGGCCAGCCACTGCCACATGGCGAGGAGCTACCTGGAAGTTACTTCAATACAATATCAAAGATCCATGAGGATTTTTTTTAAAAAAAAGTTTTAAATATATTAGACTCTCTTGATTGCCATTTTTACACAAAGCTGCTGATACAGTATACAGAGTTTTAACCTTTTTTTCACATAAAATACATTTTTCTTAAGTGTTCTCTGTACATCAGTGGCTTCTGGTCTGGTGAATTATTGCAGAGGGCTGGGCATCTACAGACTTCTCCTGGGCGTGCAGAGCCAGGCCTCGCACAATGGCACTTGCAGTGCCCATGGAAAGCAGGCCCTCTGGCCAATAAGAGACTCCTGTGGAGAGCACTAGGGCTTCTGGTGAAGGGGTCACCTCTGTGGAGTTGTCCACTGACCACGTGACCCTTTGCTTTTCTGTGTCCTGGGGGAGGGGAGGCCATCCCCAGGCTACAAATAACTAGAGTTACAGAAAGTCATTCTGGGCATCATGTAAGGGATGCCTTTCTGGAAAGTACCCCAGTATCCTGCTCTGGGGAGCAGGTAGGAGAGAAAGCTCAGGCCCAAACAGTGTCTGACACCAAGAACCAAAAGAGTCTCATATTATTACAAAGCTAGCAATCTGTGCCAGTCCATGACAGGGGCCACACCCTTGCCAACATTTTTAAGCCTCCTGAAATTGATCAAACAGTGCAGAGCAGTTTTATTAATGCTGCTGATGGAGAGTTATAGCCTGAAGTCTCCAGTAGAATTGGGCTTGGGGTTCATTCCAACTCCCTGAGCTACTGGCCAGAAACTCATAACCTGGTGATAGCTACCAATTTGTAATTGTTTGGAGGCATATGGTGGGAGCAGGGGCCAGTGCTCACAGTGAGCCTCAGGGCACCTGCTTTGGAAGTGGCAACCTTCAATTTGCCAAGAATGGCCACTAGACCCAGGTTTGGGGCAGGAGCTGGGCATCTGGTCAACCTTGCCAGGATTCTCCCAGCTCCTTGATCCACATCTGCTGGGGAGAGAGGCTGATTCACAGAGAGAGGCTTGATGTTAAAAGCAGCAGCTTCTCTTCCTCCTGGTATCCACAGGTGGAGTGGGGGCAGGGGACTATGTGATAAGTGAGCAACAATGAGCAAGAGACAATGACGTGAAGGATCAGAGATGCATTTGGCAGCAAATTGTAGGCTCCTTATTCTTCTAGACACTGATCTCAGACTGCTATTATACTGTCGCCCATGGATACTGCCCTGAAGGCAGCTCTCCCTAAAGGTTCCAGGTGGACCTGGGATGCTGTCTGCCTGGAACCTAAGATCTACCATCTGTGGCAAATATTACTGAAGTGTGGCCTTGAAGCTACTTCCCAGCTAAAGGGATTCACACTCTAAGATGCCAGGGTCTGAAAAGCACAGGGCACTGGACCAGGACATGGTCACTCTGCTCAGGTAAACTGAATGGGGCTGCTGATGCCTGTGGTCCCCATGGGATGAAAACCTAAAAGGGCAGCCCTCACTCTGTCTGCTTCCTCCTTTATCCACAGAGCCTAACGTCCTACCTGGTATGTATGTCACAGCTACTCAGTAAGTTACATGAGTGAATAAATGGGTGACCCTGGCTCATTCACTGGATGTTGTTCCCCAACTTGTCTCTCAACACTCAGGAGACCCATAGGGGAAGCTCCTCTGGAGCCCTATGGGGCAATGTTTACTCCTGGTGGATAACATGGGCTAAAGCCTGGGCATCCCCCGTCTGAGGCCAGCTCCTGTCGGGGAGGCAGCTGGAGTTCCCAACCTTCAGACTGGAGACAAATGGCCCAGGAAAAAGTGGGTGGGGAATGGCCTGGAGGGCTCAGAGTGTCAACAAATCCCTTCACCCTTTGGCTCCCGAGCAGAAGAAAGATCTCGAGCCTGCGCAGCCATCTCCTAGGGCTGTGAGGCAGCCCTGAGCACTCCCTACCTTGCAGCTGAAGTCAGCTTCAGAGGTATTTCAGTGTACGTCAGAGCCAAATACTATTTTTAAGCCACAGGCTTCAGCGATAGGCTGAGATGATGGAGAACCCACTCTACACCCCAGGGATGTGGGAGGCATCGTGTACACCTGTCTTCAGCCACCCCTCCACCCTAGACTACTTCCCTCCTGGAGCTGGGGCAGAGGAGTCCCTGTCTGTGTCCAGCACCCCTAGGTCTTTCTCTGGCCCACTGCCCTGCTCCTGGTAAAGCCTCAGCCAGATGCCATGAAGGGACTGAGACTGACAAGCAGCAGACCCCATTACTGGGGTCGTGGCACAAGGGGACTCCAGCCCCTGCCCCCTGGCCCAGGTGCCCTTCAGGGAGAATTTCTCACAGGCTCAGAAAGAAGTGGGTAAAAGGGCACCCAGATCTGCTCCCCACAGCAGATTCTGGACTTAAGGGGCCCCTTCTGAGCTCTAAAGAGGTAGTTTTAGGACAAATAAAAGGCTCACAGAGCAGAGAACAAACCATTAGCTGGTTAGTTACACCAAAAGATTTTCACTGAGCCTGTAGATAGTGCTCAGGGCATGGACAACTTCAAAGGGGCTCTGAGACAATGTGGTGGTGAGGGGGTGGGGTCTTCCGTCCTCTGCACCAGGAAGACTGGGGCTATGAAACTGTAGGGCTCCAGCCATATCACCATTCTCCTGAATGTAGTATGGGATGTTGGCAATGGGCACTGTGGATCTGCAGCCTCGGGGCATTTCCACTGCAGGGGTAGCAGACTGGGAGCCCCTGGGCCAGGCAGGAATGCATAAGGGCCAGCTGGCAAACTTGTCTCACCAAGCATTCATGAAATAGCAAAGCTGGGCCCAGGGTCCTGGGCATTCACTCTGCACATAAGACTGTCATGTAAGTTAGAAGGGCTGGGGCACAGGTGGCCCCAACTGCTCACTGTGATGGCTCAGTCTGAACAGGGCTGGCTGAGATGGTCTGGACCATCAGAAACATCCTGAATGTTACACAGGCTGGGCGAGCTCTGCCATTGCTACCTAGAGATGTTCTCCACAGTCAACTCACTCACTTCCCGGAAAAGGCCTCCCATCGAGGCTCCTCGCTCAGCTTCATTTTTCCAGTGCTGGCCAGTAAAGCCTGATGGTGACGCCATCCTGGGAGAAGGCAAATCAGTTACCTCCAATCCGGAGTTTTATAGCCTAGAAGAATGCTGTTATGAAGTGCAGTTTTGGAAATACTGACTTTTCCATAGTCCCATCCCCCACCCTTTCATCTAAGAGCCAAACATGATTTGGTTTCTTCCAGGAATGGAATGGCCTGATTTCCCACATGGGCCCCAGGGTGGTCACGCAGCCCCAGCCTCATGATGTGGGTAGGAGGCCTGTCCTCAGCAAGGCTGTGTGAGCAGGTCTTTGCCCATCTTGTCTAACCTATGGGGATTCCTAGCTCTCCCAGCACACAGAGAGGACTTCCTGCCCCTGCTAGTTCTGGATGGTGGCCCAGCCCCTGGTATGACTCTGAGCAAGGCTGTGGGACTCAGCTGAGCAGACCCTTCCCCTGATTAAGCCACACTGGCAGTGGTGCTGCGATGGAGTCTTTTTAACTCATCCTTTTGGGAAAAGCCCACAAATTCTCAGCCTCACCTGCTTCCTAAGAGCCAAGCTGTGCCGTTCTTGCACATGTGGATTGACTGTGTGTGTGTGTGCTCGCGCATGTTTGTGTGTGTGCAATGTGGGAGTCCTGGTCTAGAGAAGCCTCTCTCAAGAACAGATCCCAAGCCCGCCCTCCCCAAATCAGACAGCAGAGTGAGTCGGGGGCTACTATGCTTCAATAGCAGACAAGCAGCAGCAAGCAGAAGAGAGAGGAGTGGAGATGCTATGGGCAGCTGGGAGAGAGGCAGGGTCAGCATTCCTCTGGAAAGCAGAGCCTACCTCTCCCTGGCCCTCTGATGCCTCCCCAGCCTAGGCTGTGGGGCTGGCCTGGATTCTAGGGACCCCTGCGCTCCCCGAGGCATCTCTCCCCTCCAGCACACAAAGACTAGGAGATACGGCAGCAGCCATGGACCTTCTCCTCCATCTCCTCCATGGGGGCCTTGAACTTCAAGAGCGGGGGATCTCCGCTGGTGACTGTGTAATACACCGAGGTCCCATTGCTGCTGTAGGGTGAAGTTCTGCCTCCAATCAAGGGGGCCTTGCCTTCATTGCTGCTCTCCCCCGTCCGGGCCATGCTGCTGCCCAGGTGGGTGCTCAGGAAGGGGTGGCTGAGTAACTTCGCTGCAGCCCGCTGCCGCTTCAGCTCCAGAAGTGTCTGGGGGCTCTGCTCCTTGTAGCCACTCCAAGGTGGGGTGGCGTCGGCCACACCGGGGTTGCCATAGGCCATGCTGTAGTCAGGCACCTCATGCACCTTCCAGACATCCCCATTGGACAGTGCGTACTGGTAGGCGCTCACTGGAGCCCGGAGGCCATTCTCAACAGGCCCATCCAGTTCACCCCTTGAGATCTTGGTAGAAAATTCTGAGAGCAGCACAGGCTTCTCCAGCCTGGGGTTCTGAGGAGAGAAAGACAGCATTACCATCAGGCTAGAGGCTACACCTCCCAGCCACCTGAGGTTGGGACACATCCTCCAGCTGTTTTCCCTAGTTGGGGAACAGGGTTTCTGGGTTCCCTCGGGGAAATTCCAATCTATGTGTTCTGGGCAAGCCCATGACCCCAAGCCTGGCTGATAAGGATGTTTTATTACAGAAATCGGCCCAGGAATGCATTCTTAACTGAAATAGGTTCAGTGAAACTCAGCCCTGGGACTTTTGCTAGAACTGGGTAAGAGAAGTTTCTATAGGAACTGCAGATGGTAAGAATGACGTTAGCTGGTGGTATAGGAGACAACACACCAAAGATGTTTTCTCTGTTGGCAAGAGAAGGTGACATCAAGGAAGACTAGAGACAAAGACTGTGACCCCATGGTGTGCTTTGGGCCCCTGGATCCCACTGGACTCAGGCTTCTTCAGTTACATAAGCCAATAAATTCCTTTTATGTGTGAGCCAATTTGGGGTTTTTTTGTTTTGTTTTGTTTTTTCTGTCACTTGTAATCCTTCCTCTCAATTCCCAGCATAGCTCCACTTCATATGACAGAGATTTTCACCCAGGGATCCTGTATAACCAAGAAGCCTTGGATAACAAAACCTTAAAAAGTAACTACTGTCCAGAAACTATGAGCCAAAAAGTAGATACATTTGACAGTAACAAAGATGAAAAGCAGAGCAAAAAGCACCATAAATAAAGTCAAAAGATCCATGAAAAAAACTGGAGAACACATTTGCAACATATATGACAAGAAAGGCACTAATTCCCCAAATATATAGTTTTTTAAAAGTGAAATTTAAGAGGCCTAACTATCCAGCATAAAAAAATAGGCAAATAACAGTAATATGCAGCTCATTGCAAAATATATGGATATACATAGTATATGAACCTTGGGGGAAAAAATCTAATAATTACTAATAATTAATGACATTTAAATCAAAACAAAAAAAACCCCATAACTTTTACCTAGCACATTGACAAATGCTTTAAAGGTTTATTTTTACTCGGTTTTGACAAGACTGTGGGGAAATAGGCAAGAATATAAACTGCCACAATCTTTCTGGAGGACAATGTCCTCATCATCCATTTGAAAAATAAGTTTTTTTAAAAAAAAGACACATGTATATATGTCTTTTTTATATATGAAAATAAGTTTTTTATAAAAAGACATACACACACATACACACACACACACACACACACCACATCAGCAAGCGCATTTCTGAAACATGTTGCACAGATATACTCCTTCATAGGTACAATGCCTGAAAGCCAAATGAGAAATTGCAGCCAGTTCCTATATTGCAACATTCTGCAGTTGGTAAGAAGAATAAAGGAAGTCTGTGTTTTTTCTTATTCTTCTTTTTTCTTTTTCCTACTTAACTATGCAGGCAGAATGATGCCACATCATAGCAGGAAGACGCACACAGATTCCTAAGGGGTATTTAGTACATCTCAAACTTTAATGTGTACAAGTCACCTGGGGATCTTGCTAAAATGCATTTTCTGATTCCATAGGTCTGGGTTGGGACCTGAAATCCAGCATTTCTAACACCTTCCTTTTGTTGCTTTGAGCAGGAAAGATGTAAGAATCTGTGTTTTGGATACACACTGGGATCACTGAGAGAATTAAAAATATACTTGCAGTCAGCCCTCTGCATTTGCAGGTTCTGCATCTGCAGATTAAACCAATTTTGGATTGTAGATATTTACACGCAAAAAAATTGTGTCTGTGGTGGGCATGGTAGTGCACACCTGTAATCCAAGCATTTGGGAGGGTGAGGCAGAAGGATCATGAGTTCCAGGCCAGCCTGGGCTACTTAGGAAGACACTGTCTAATAAAAAAAAAAAAATTGTCTGTGTTGAACATATATAGATCATTTTATTTTTCTTCTCATTATTTGCCAGACAATACAGCCTAAGAACTATTTACATAACATTTATATTATATTACATATTATAAGACATTGGAGACAAGATGAAATATGGCATGACATCAAAGACATCGATCATGAAGAAAGCAAGAGGCTATTAAAAAAGAAAAAAAAGAAAAGAGCAAATTACATCTGAAACTTGCCCTTGAATGATGAGTAGCTAAAGTAAAAGGAAGACTGGACAAAGTTAAAGAACTAAACAGAAGATTCCAAAGAGCAGCTCGAAAAGGCAAAATCAAATATTATAATGACATGTCTAAAGAGCTGGAGACAGAAAACCAAAAGGGAAGAACATGTTCTGTTTTTCTCAAGCTTAAAGAATTGAGGAAAAAATTCAAGCCTTGGGTGGCAATAGTAAAGGATTCTACAGGGAAATGTTAAATGATGCAGGAAATATCAAAAGAGATGGAAGAAATACACAGTCATTATACCAAAAATAATCGGTGGATGATCAGCCATTTTAAGAGGTAGCATATGGTCAGAAACCAATGGTACTAAAGGACAAAGTGGAAACTGCCTTGAAGGCATTGGTGAAACACAAGGCTCCAGGAACTGATGGAATGTCAATTATGATCTTTCAACAAACAGATGTAGCACTGGAGGTGCTCATTTGTCTATGTAAACAGATTTGGAAAATAGCTACCTGGCCAACTGACTAAAAGAGATCTATATTTGTGCTTATTCCCAAGAAAGGAGACCCAACTGAATGTGGAAATTACTGAACAATATCATTAATATTATAAACAAGTAAAATTTCTCTAAAGATAACTCAAAAACAACTGCTGCAGTATATTGACAGGGACCTGCCAGGAAATCAAGCTGAATTCAGAAGAGGGCAAGGAACTAGTGACATCACTGCTGACATCAGATAGATTTTGGCCGAAAGCAGAGAATACCAGAAAGATCTCTATCTATGTTTTACTGACTATGAAAGGCATTTGACTCCGTGGATCACAACAAATTATGGATAACATTGCAAAGAATGGGAATACCAGAACACTTAATTGTACTCATGAGGAATCTGTATATGGACCAAGAGGCAGTCATTCCAACAAAACAAAGAAACATTGCTTGGTTTATAGACAGGAAAGGTGTGCATCCGGGCTGTATCCTTTACCATACCTCTTCAATCTCTATGATGAGCAAATAATCTCAGAAGATGGACTTTATGAAGAAGAATGTGGTATGAGGATTGGGGGAAGACTCATCAGCAACCTGTATTATGTAGATGATACAACTTTACTTGCCAAAAATGAACAGGATTTGAAACACTGATGAAGATCAAAGAATACAGCCTTCAGTATGGATTGCTCTTCAACATCAAGAAAACAAAAGTCCTTGAAACCAGGGCAGTAAGCAATTTCGTGATAAATGGAGAAAGGATTGAAGCTGTTTGATATTTCATTTCACTTGATTCTACCAATCAGCACCCATGGAAGCAGCAGTCAAGCATTCAAAAGATGCATTGCTTTGGGGAAAGCTATTGAAAAAGACCTCTTTCAGCTGTTGAAAAGTAAGGATATCACATTGAAGACAAAGGTGCATCTGACTCACAGCATGGTATCTTCAGTCACATCACACACTTGTAAAAGCTGGATAGTGAATAAGGGGGAGAGAAGAAGAATTGATGCTCTTGAATCATGATGCTGGAGATGAATATTGAACATACCATGGACTAGCAAAAGAACCAACAGATCAATCCCAGAAGAGGTGCAACCAGAGTGTTCCTTGGAATCAAGGATGGTTAGACTCTGTCTTATGTACTTTGGACATACTGTCAAGAGTGACCAATCCCTACAGAAGGACATCATGTTTGGGAGAGTGGCGGGTCAACGACAAAAAAGAAGACCCTCACATAGATGGATTGACAAAATGGGTGCAACAATGGGCTTAAGCATAAAACATATTGTGTACATGGTACGGTGTTGGATCGTGTTTTGTTCTGTTGTAGATACGGTTGCTATGAGTCACACCTGACTCTATGGCACTTAATAACAAACAACAGTAGAAGTAATGAGAGGATGTTTCTAGTTAGTTTATAAGCAAACACTACACGGTTTTATAAGGGTACCTGAAGAACCCACAAATCAAAAAAGATGCTTCACCAAAGAGGAAAACCAAAGGACTAATAAGCACATGAAAAGGTGTTCAACAAAAGAAATTTAAAATGTGAGCTCCTACAGCAACCCTGGGAGGATGGCTCAAGTTAAAAGGACTGACTGTGGTTGGGGATGTAGCACAGTGGTAAGCACTTGCCTAACATACACAAAGCCCTGGGTTTGATCCCCAGTGCTGGGGAAAACAAAGGACTGATTGTACCAAGAGTAGCAAAAAACACTCTTACACTGTTTTTTTGAGACAAGATCTTACTGTGTAGTGCAGGCCAGGCTGGCCATGAACTCACAATCCTCCTGCTCCAACCTCCCCAGCACTGGGATTATAGGCATGGGACACCATGCCCAGCTGAAAAGCTCATTTAAGAATAGTGAACTGTACAATACATGAGATACACCTCAATCACAAAGAAAAAAATCAAGCATAGCTGGGAGGTATCTGAAATGTGAATTGATTTTGATCTCTAACTCTTTCCCACCATTCAAACTTAGGATGGCCTTTGCTGTTGTTAGGTGCTGTCTACAGTGTCTGACTAGTAGTGATTCTGTGTACAACAGACAAAACACTATTGTGCTTCTCTGCCACTCATAGGGTTTTTAATGGCTGATTGTTTTTTTAGGACTGGGTTGCTGGGTCCTTCTCCCAAGCCTACAGTACTTGGTGTTCCCAGGCAGTTTCCCATCCAAGCACTAACCAGGCCCGACCTTGCTTAGCTTCCGAGATCTGAAAGGATCAGACAGCCTAGCAAGAACAAAACTGTGGGTGCCCCCCTCCACGCCCAGCCTGTGGCTCTGATGGGCATGCCCTTAGCACATGCCCTCACCCCTGCTGATGAGGCAGCATGTGGGTGACCTTCCTGTTCACCTCCTCGTTCACTGGGAAGCAGGATTCCAATGAGACACATGGGAATTCTAGACATCTCACTATTTTGCATCCTACCAAAGCAATATTACCTAGAAATGTTTTCATCTGTTTATCCTGTGGTGGAAGAACCAGAAAGGCAGACGGCTGCTTGTACAGCCAGCTCTTCCCTTGTTCTCCTCAGCAGTTCTGCTCTGGCCCTAAACTTCTCTCTGGCTAGCAAGACAGTAGCCATACATGGACCTGTCTATGTCACTACTAGGCTGAATAATGTCCCTTTATAATTCCTGTCCACCCAGGACATCTAAATATGACTGTTTTGAAATAGTGTCTTTGCAAGTGTAATTAAATTAAGAAGAGGTCATACTGGATTCGGGTGGGCCCTGATCCAATGACTGGGGTCCTTATAAGAAGAGAAAACAGAGACTCACACAAGAAAAGGCTTGCGAAGACTTGTGTGAAGTCTTGTGTGAAGACTCACACAAGGCTTGTGAAGACAGAGGCAGAGACTGAAGTCATGCTAACAAAAGTGAAGGGACACCTGTGCCACCAGAGCCTGGAAGGGAGGCCTGGAACAACCCTCCCTACCTTTGAAACACAAAAAGGAACCAACTCTGTTGACATCTTGATTTTAGACTTTGTCCCTCCAGAACTGTGAGGGAATAATTTCTGCTGCTTTAAGCCCCTCAGCTTGTACTTGTTACAGCAGACACAGGAAAAGAATCTGCACCCTCCTAGGAAAGCACTCCAGAGCCCAGGACCACTGGCAGCTCCTGGAGCAGGATTCTTCGAGGTCCTACCTGCACCCCGCTCAGTTTTTCAAAAAATTTCTTCCAAACAGGTGTGTTCTTGATCAACACCATTCTCAACCTCTTATTATATTCCCCCCCCCCAAAAGTTTTAGTGTCCTTAGCTTCTGGGGTAACTGTCCTACTGAGCTTCTCTTTTGGGAAGTCCAGGACCAGATCTGCTGGAAGAGAAGAGGGCACATGGCTGTCACTGTCTCCTTGTCAATGATGAGACCCTCCTGTATGCAAAGCTTCCAGCTCAGACTCTACCATGCCTGAGGGTCACCTTGTTAACTACAGTAGCCACCACCATTAGATGAGATCCAGCAGCTTCAGGGCAGGGCCCAGCTACCTCCTGCTAAAGACTCTCAGATGAAGAGGCAGGACCAGGTTGGACCTTCTCCTGCTCCCAGGGCAGTGGCTGACAAGGGCAGTGCATGAGGTCACTCACCGGGTCCTTATTCTCTTGGTCTGTCCTGGTCTCCCTGATGTCCCCGTTGTAGGTCAAAGTGCGCTGGTCCTCGGTGGCACTTCGCTGCTGCCAGAGGATGGCCTCTCCCTCGTACTCCTTTCTGTACAGGTTGGTCCTGTCCGACAGGCTGGCTCGACGAACCACCTTCCTGAGGGGACAGAGAGGGTGCTGGGAAGCCCCGTCCAGGTGCCACAGGCAGATGCATGCAAGGGTCTCCTGGCTGCGCCGCCCCACTCACCCCCGGCTGCCAGCGCTGGATGTCCTCCGGCTCAGGGATGACTTGTGCCGCAGCTGGGACTTCATGATCACATCATGTTTGTGTTTGAGCTCAAGCAGCAAGACCTTGAACTCTTCCTCCTCACATAGGTCTGTGGGGCAGAAAAGTCAGTTGTGGGGGCATTGCAGGGAAATGTGATCCAAGGCCACAGGAGCACCACCCCAACCCACTGAAAGCACCAAGCATCTTTTGGGCAGGCAGGGAGGGGAGAAATAAATGGCAGCCTTATTTCTCAGGCTGCAACCCCATCCTTAAAGGAGTGTGAGAACAGGAAACCCAAATTCCACGCATAGTCACAACTCCTGAGGTTCCCAACTAGGAGCAAGGACCTCATTCGCCTCTTTGGTAGTTTATTGGGCAAGTCAAGGCCTCACTGATATGAGAAACACTAAGAGGTACAAGCAGGAAATAATACGACAAGGCTGAGACATCCTCATGGTCCCCCACTACCGAATCCACCTAATCCCTTTATCCACCAATTTGTTGACCGGGTCATCTGTCCATAGGTTCATCTTCTGCTCACCTGTCTGCTCATTCACCCATCCATCCATCTGTCCATGATTCTACCACTCATTAGTTTATTCATTCTTCTATCCACCAATCCATCACTACACAGCCAAACATTCACCAACTTATTCATTTACCCATCAAAAAATTGATGAGAGAGTCTGGTGTGGTGGTGCACACCTATAATCCTAGCAGCTCAGGAGGCAGAGGCAGGAGGATCGCAAGTTCGAGACCTGAGGCAATCTGAGTAACTTAGCGAGACCCTGTCTCAAAAAGTAAAAAAATGGGCTGAGGGTGCAGTTCAGGGCCCAGCACTTGCAGAGCATGCAAGCGCAAGGCCCTGGGTTCAACCCCCAGTACTGAAAAAAAAAAAATTGATGAGTACCTACCTGTGTCCCAAGTATTGTGCTGTACTTACCTATTGGCATCTCATCCATGGATGTCCTGGCACTGAGGCTAGCTCCATGGGACACCAAGAGTTCTGCCATCTGCATCTGAAACACAAGGAGAGGCCCATGTTCCCCGGCCAGGGCCCACGAGGCCTCTGAGCATGTGACCCAAAGAACAGTGGGGCAAAGTTGACTCTCAGGGAAGGCCTTGCACCCTGGAGCCATGAGGCAATTCCGGTAGTGGCTTTGGGACCTCCTCCAGCATGCCGGCCTGGGTCACTCCAAGCAGGAGGAAGAGTTAGTGGTGACTCTAGAGCAGCCAGGTGTCTAAGGAGGGACTGTACAAACTGCAATCACATCTGGGAAACAAATGGTGAAACTATTCAAAACAGAAATATTGGGAAGTTTCCAACTCGGCACATTTGATTATCATCCCATTAGGGCACAACTGGTCAAATGTTTTTGCAAACACCCTGGGTCTTTTCCTATGCAACAAACTCACTGGAGTCAACACTTAAGTCTTGAGTTCTTTTGAAGCAACTTCTAGTACAAAGGACCCTGTGCTGGCCTCCCTCACAGCCCTGTGGGTGAGAACTACCTGTCCCCAGAAGGCGGCTGCATGCAGAGGCTCCCAGCCGTCCCAGTCCTTCACATCCACACGCACTCCATGGTCCAGAAGGAGCTCAGCCGCCCGTAGGTATCCATTGGCCCCAGCTATGTGCAGCTGGAAGAGAGGGAAAATGAGCATTCTGTGGGGGAGGAGGACAGGCTATTCTCCCACCTCTAATCCCAGAATATCCTTGGAGCCAGGAGAATGGAATAGCATGAGGTAATAAGTACCAGTCATGCTAAAGAGGATCATTAAGTCTGAAATACAGACCTAGAAGGGAAAGCAGAGAGGTGAACATGGCCGGAGTCCCAAAGAGGCTGAGCATTGCTCTACCAACCTTCCATATTCCAGGGACAACCCTGGACCCAAAGGAATCTAGTTGAGGTCCAAGGTCACATACAGGCCCCAAGTGTATAGACTTGACCTCCACCAGGAGCTAGCCCAACTCAGCCCTAGCTGGATTTGGCTCTGATACTGGCTTCCAACCCAAACCAGTGTAGCCCATCTCCTCACCAGTGTGGCACCCTGGGCATCTATCCAGTCAAGATCCTGGCCTGCTGCAATCATACAGTGGATATCCGAAATCATCTGCTGCTCAGGAGCAGCCCGCATCTCATTGATTTTCTCCTGGGTGATACCTGCAGTGGGAAAGAGAGGGTTTACTCAGCACCCTCAGGCCTGGGCCCCTAGCGGGAGAGGAGGGGAGATAGGGGCCATAGCTCTTGTTCCCCAGAGTCTTCTTGTTGAGGGGGCACACAGACATGCCTAAACCCAGGGCCTCATACTACTTTGCAAGCACTCTACAACTGAGCTGTACCCCAGCACCTGTTTTTTATTTTTTATCTTGAGACAGGGTCTCGCTAAGTTGCACAGGCTGCCTCTGGCCTCAAACTGGCAATCCTCCTGCCTCCGCCCCTGGAGTTGCTGGAATTACAGGTATATGCCACCACACCTGGCATAATATTTTACTTTCAAATGGAGAGTTGAATAAATCCAAGTAGGGGGGCCCAGAAAGACATTGTATAGCCTGAATCCCAAGTTAAAATGTGTAGCTATTACTGGCAGCTACGAATGTTATTTAAGGAGAGGTAATATGCTCTATAAAAAGATCCATTAGATCAAGCACACTTGGGTAGTATTCAGAGGAGGAGAAAAACTATTACATGTGTATTTTGACTAACCTTTCAATGAAATGTAGTATTTCCTACCATTAAATGTAAGCAAGACCCACAGTACTCTTAGCAGTACCCATGAGTTTGTCACCAACAGAAACTTCAAGTATTTTCATATTATGTCATCTTCTTGTTTAATGAATTAGTAAAGTTTCTATATAATATATTTTAAAATACATTGATAGCTATGTTTGAATATAGTTTGGCTTACTTTATACTTGTATGATCTTATAACTACACTGAAAAATGTTATTTTGCCAGGCGCAGTGGTGCACACCTGTAATCCCAGCAGCTCAGCAGGAGGATTGCAAGTTCAAGACCAGAGGAAGTCTGCATAACTTAGCAAGACATTGTCTCAGAAAAGTAAAAAAAAAAAAAGGGGGGGGGGCTGAGTGCGTAGCTCAGTGATCCAGCACTTGCAAAGCATGTAAGTGTGAGGCCCTGGGTTCAACCCCCAGTACCACAAAAAAAAAAAAAAAGAAAGAAAAGTTATTCTAACAAGGGATCCATAGGTTCACCAGACTGTCACAAAAACTGTTGAGAACCTCTGAATAGGAACCTTCCTGACTAGGAAGAGTTTAGGTGACAGGGAATGGAGAGATCACATGGGTGGTGATTGGGAAGAAATGCAAGGCAAGGGGGTAGGCAGGACCTGGGGCTCCAGAGAGACATCTGGCTTTGAGACCTATTTACATGGAGACGCCTCACAGGCATGGATGTGGGGGTTGGGGCTGCTAGTCTCCATGTGCTTCCTCTCTGAACCTCATTGTGAGCTGAGAACAGCCCACGTCTTGTTTATCTGGGCCCCTGGCAGCCAGCTTGGTGCCTGGCACAGAGCAGCACCCGCAAATGTTCTTGACTTTTTATTATTTTCCCAAATGGGGATGTGTCTTTATGATAAATGTTTATTGAGTTGAATTGTCACAGCTGACGAAGAGGAGACCAGGCCAGCTGAGGCCGCCCGTATGTGTGGGTGGCAGGGATGACAATAATACTTCCCTTCTGCACGGCACATTTTCCGGGGTCCCTTCGTGTCCTTATCTTGCTAATCACACAGATGACAATAATAATGAGGACCTGTCCCATTTACTGAGGCTTGAGGCGAGATACAGGCACAAAGCTAGCTAATGAGTTCATTTACATTCATTTATGTGACACTCAATGCAACATGGCCTTGTGCCCACTTTATAGCATTCTGCCCTCCTCACCCTGGTAGGCCATGCAGGTCTCGATGACATCCAGGGTGGGCTCATCCTCGCAGAGGTCATATGGCATGTTCCCATCAGAGTTGACAGCAAGCAAGTCGGCCCCACTGCAGAGAAAAGGGCAGGGTGAGGGTAAGTGGAAGGTGTGGCTAGGGTTGGTCTGGCTGCCTCTGCCCTCTGGCCTCTCACACTCCACTCCATTTCAAATCCCAGCAGCCAGGACCCCACCGTGGTACACCCCAGCAAGGTGATGCTCACTTTGCCCACCACACATCCCAAGGCCCCAGCCATGAAGGGACCAAAGAGCTAATATTATTAAGATGTCAATAGGATACACAGAAATCTCCAGATTTAATGCAATTCCAATCAAAATCTCAAAGATGTTTTCCTCTATCCTAAAATCCATATGAGATCTCAGGGGATCACAAATGGGAAAAATAATCCTGTAAAGGAAGATCAAAGCTGGAGGATTCACACTTCTTAATTTCAAAATTTACAATGCAATAGTAATCAAAACAGTGTGGTTCTGGCATAAAGACAGACCTACAGACCAATGGAATAGAATAGAATCCATAAATAAGCTCTTGCATATATATTAAATGATTTCTGATGGGATACCAAGACCATTCAAACGCTAAAAAAAAACCCACACTTTACAATAGTGCTAAGGAAACTGGGTATATACATACAAAAAAATGAGGTTAGACCTTTACCAAATATACAAAATGTAATTCAACATGGACCCATGACCCAAATATAAGGCCTAAAAATATAAAATACTTGGAAGAAAACAAGGCGCAAAAACTTCATGACATTGGACTTGGTAATGATTATTTGGATATGACAGCAAATGACAGGCAACAACAACAAAAAAGACACAAGTTTGTCTTTGTGAAACTATTTAATTTTATACATTGAATGACACCATGACCAGAGTAAAAAGGTAATCCACAGAATGAGGGGAAATATTTGTAAATGTGACATATTTGCAAATATCTGATAGGGGACTAATATTCAGAACTCCTAAAACTATACAGAGAATTCCTAAAACTGAACAACAAGAACAAAAAGAAGATTCAAAAGTAAGTAAAGAACTTGTGTAGACATTTCTTCAAAGAAGATAAACACAATAATCAAAGAAAATGTGCTCAAGATTTAATCATGAGGGGAAAATACAAATCAAAATCATAATCAATACCATCTCATACTCATTAGGATGAATACAAACAAAAATAAATAAAAAAGAAATAAACAGAAAATAAAAGTGCTGGTGAGGTTGTGAAGAAATTAGAACCTTTGAGTGCTGCTGGTGACAATGTAAAATGAAGCAGCCACTGTGGAAAACAGTATGGCAGTTCCTAAAAAAAAAATCTGAAATAGAATTACTGTATGACCTAGCAATTCCACTTCTGGGTATATACCCAAAAGAATGGAAAGCACAGTTGCTAAGAGATATTTATACAGTCATGTTCACAGCAGCATTATTCACAATAGCTAAAAACATGGAACCAATCCAAATGTCTATCAATAAACAAATAAGTAAGAGAATTGTGGCACGCACACACACACACACACACACACATACACACACACGGAGGAACCTTGAGGACATTATGATAAATGAAATAAATCAGTAACAAAAAGACAAATATTGTATGATTCCACTTAAATGAGATGCTTAGAATAGATTATTCATAGTGACAGAAAGTAGCACGGTGATTGCCAGGGGTTAGAGGGTGGGCAGAGAATGGGAGGAATTATTGTTTAATAGGCACAGAGTTTCAGTTTTGCAAGACGAAGAGAGTTCTGGAGATGACTGTTGGTCATGATTGTGCAACAATGTGAATATACTTAATACTATTGACCTGTACACTTAATAATGGTTATGATGGTAAATTTATGTTATTGATAACATAATTGGGAGAAAGAGAACGAAGGAGGAGAGGGAGAATGAAGCAAGACGAAAAGTAGAAAACACAGAGTGAAGAATGAAGGAGGGGCAAATTGAGAAAAGAGAGAGAGAGAGACAAAAGATTTGGGGAAGAAGGAGGAAAGAAGAGGAACAAAAAGGGATAGAGAGGAAGAGAGAATGTGAGCAGAAAGAGAGCAACAAGCACCAAGAGAGACTGAAAAAGAGCTGCAGAGAAAGAGAGAGGGAAGAGAAAAGAGAGGTGAAAACTAGGGAGAGAGGAAGGAAGGAAGGAAGGAAGGAAGGAAGGAAGGAAGGAAGGAAGGGGGGGAGATAAACTTGGGAAAAAATCAAGAGATAGAGGGCAGGCTATCCTTGGGGAGGGAGGGGAACGTACTACTGAACGAGGATCTTCACCAGGTTGATGTGGCCACACGTGGCTGCAGCATGCAGGGGTGTCCACAGTTCATTGTCCTTGGCATTTACGTTGGCACCATGGGAAAGGAGCAGCTTGACAATTTCCTCAAAGTTGTCAATGCAGCACTGGGAGGGACACAGAGGCAGAGTGAGCCCCACGCATGGTCCTGGACATGAGTAGAGACACATCATATTCCCCCAAAGAGAAGGACAGTGGAGCCAGACTGCCTGAGTTTGAATCCAGCTCCATTACTTCCATGCTGTAAGTACTGCCCATGACCTTGAGCAAACCCCTTTACCTCCTGGAGCCTCAGTTTCCTTGTGAGTAAAAATGATGTTGATAATGTATAAGATAAAAATATAAAGGTAAAAAACTCGGTCAGCTATGAAGTGTTTTTGCAAGTTTAGGTGGAATGGGACATGATTGGAAGGGGTTTTAAAATCCCAGAAGGCTTTCTCCAAACACCATTCTAGGTGAAAGGCAAACTTAGACAACTAATACATTCAAGCAAGACTTGGTAAGTAGAAACAGGGGTATGAGCTGCAGAGGGTGGCATCCCTCTTCCCAGAGGTGGCCTCTAAGGTATGGCTCTAGGTCATGGTTTGAAATCTCTGACTTAGGCACTTCTGACCCAGGAAAGCAAGTCTTGGAGAAGCTTTGGCATAACCAAGACTCCCTCTAGGAAACCAGCTCCATGTCCAGGTTCTAGCAAGTCTTGATACGGTCTCTATAAGGAGACAGCATGCTTATGCTCTGACCTGTAAGGAGCTGAGACCACACGTGGGTGAGCCCCTATGAGGGGGAAGGGTCAGGATCCTGCAGCTCCCCAGACAGAACAAAGGCTGTAGGGGTCCCAAACTCTAGGGACAGGGAGTGAAAGACTCCAAAGAAGACAGTGGGGCCTTAGCCAGGGCCATCATGGAGAGGTGAAGACAGAGGAGGATGTCAAGGGCCACTTTGCAGACTGCAGGATAGGTAGTCTTCTGGAGAAACCAGAAGGGAACATAGCAGGGAAGCTGAGCTCAACCCTGCCTTCCAGTTATGGGCTCTGTCCTCAGTGCAATGGGAGACAGGGGGAGCTGGCTCACAAAAGTAGCACAATCAGACTTGTTTTTTAAAAAACCACTCTGCTGGTTCCATGTGGCGAACAGATTGTGTGTGTGTGTGTGTGTGTGTGTGTGTGTGTGCGTGCGTGTGTGTGTGTATACGCCCACATCAGGAGGGGAAAGAGAGAAGCTATGTTAAAGCCACCGAGTTAAAAGATGATGACGGCCTGGCCTCCAGAAGGGACAGTCAGGATGGGGCCTCCGGGCCAGTGGAAGAAGCAGGGTCACACAGGTGAGCCCATGGCCTCAGGGGAGTGCAACATGTGGCCACAACACAGCCCCTATCCTATCCCAAGTGAGCCAGGACCCAGAGGCAGAAGGACATAGGGGAAAGGACCAGCCGCTTGCACAGATGGTGCCATAAATCTAGGTTCTTTCTAAGCCAGTTGGTCAGGGGGTGGCTAGGTCTGAGGGTTTCTCTCTGGACAGGCTGGGAAAGATATGACCCTGTGGAGCAGGTGCTGCTTCAGGTCCCAAGGAGAACCATGCAGTGACATAACCAGCCAGCAGAGGGCGCCAAAGACACTGGAGCTTGGCTTTGGTGGACAAGGAGGGAACCCTGGCCCTCACTGAAAGATAGGTCTGGGGAGCTCTTGAGATCTGGGGACAGGATGACCAGAGATCTCACTCTTAGAGACTGCAGAAAACACGAAGTGGGGCACCGAGGGATGGCAGACTCAGGCTGGAGGTGGGGGATACACGCCCCCCACTACTGATTCTTATGAGCTGGGCCCCAGGGACTGGACCAGTCTGTACCTGAGAGACCTAGCCCAACAAGGGCTGTGCTGGTGGAGGGCAAGGGTGCACATGGGGGGCTGGTACGTGGTAGGGTGGGCTGGTCTCACATTCACAGAGGAGGAAAGGGCACCTGGCTGCAGCCTGACTCCTCCCTCCTCGTTTCCCACAATCAATCTATGGCCAGCTGTGGATTCTGTCTCCAAAATCCCTGTCCCTATCCCTGATGCCCTGGGTGAGGTTTCACCATCTCTCCTTGCCTCCCTCCTACTCCCCTTCCAAAGACCCAGCTCCAGAAAGAGCTTCCCATTAATCTAATCATGGTGCTCTCAGTTTGGCCCGCCTTGCCAAGAGCAAATCCACACTCTTCTCCCACACCTGGGAAGCTCTTCACATGCCCCACTCTCTCTGTTGTGCTAGAGTGGCAGTGACCTTAACAATGACAATAATAACAGTCCTGGCCACAATGGCAATAACACCATGTCACACTGTCAGTAATGATAGCCAGTGCTTTTGGAGGATTTACATTTAATCCTCAACATAAGCCTCTAAAGAGCCTCTCATCTTCGTTGGCTCAAAGAGGTCTGGGTGCATAAGGTCACACATAGTGACAAGTGGATTAAATTCAAGATTAAAATCCATCTACAGCTGGGCATGGTGGCTCACACCTACAATCCCAGCAGCTGGATCTTAAGCTTGACCTAGCCTGGGCTACATAGTAAGACCCTGTCTCAAGAACCCAAAAACCACAACAAAATTCAACTACAGACATGGATTAAAATCCAAGCAGCCTGACTCTAAAGGTCTTGTGCTCCACCTTCCCAGTCTTACCTCCTACCATCTCCCTGAACCTCCCTGCATTCAAATTATGCTACAATCAACCCCTAGACTCTAAACTGCAAAGGCTAAGCTCCTTTCTCATGCCTCTGTAACAATCTGTTCTCTCCGCTTGGAATGGTCTTCCTTTTCTGACAAACTCTTACTTATTCCTCAAGACCCAGCTCAGATGTCCTTCCTCTTGGAAGCCTTTCTCAGTTCTCCCAGAAGGCAGGACATCAGCTCCCAACTTCAAGCTGCCATGGGGCCCTTTGCTTAGCTCCGTGCGAAGGCTGACCACAATGCCTTACTTCTGTTGTTACTTATGTGCCTGTGGTCACATCACACCACAAACCTGAGAGTAGAGGAGCTGCCTCACTCCCTGCTGGGGCCCCATCCCCAGCGGAGAACCTGGTGTGGGGTGGGTGCAGGGTCAGGATTTGTGGAGTGAAAGAATGAGAGCCTGCAGGTCCAGGAAGTGGAGGCCTCCTGAGGGGATCCCAAAATGGGGCCCAAGGAGAGTGGAGGTGGAGGCGGGGTTTGGGGGTGAGTCCACCTGGCCAGCCATGACTTCTGTGCAGCTAAGCTCAGAGTCTGATGCATTCTCACAATGACTGTGTGCCCCAGAGGCCCAGGAAGCCACAGGAGGAAGTGGTCCTGGGGAAGCCAGGTGACCCACCAGGAAGAAGTAGGGCGGGAGGTGGGAGTGGAGGAATCCCAAGCCAAACAGAGGGCCCCACAAAAGAGTTCATGGACACAGGGGCAGCAACTCCAGGGAGCCAGCCACGGTGTCCATGGAGTCAAGACCACCTTGTTTCAATCCTGGCTCTGCTATGATTCACAGTTTGACCTGGAACTCAGAAATTTGACCTCCCTGAGCTGCACTAATATAGTAGCCACTCTGTATTTAAATTCACTAACATTAAATAAGAGTCAGGATCCATTTCCTGAGGATCCACATTCTGAGAGCTCCGTGGCCACATGTGGCTGGTGGCTATATACTGGTCTATCCAGACACACAGGACATACCCATCATTGTAGAAAATTCTATAAAATAGGGCTGTCCTTGAGCCTCAGTTTCCTGAGTCATAAAATGGGGATAATAATTTTCAGAGGGTTGTTGTGAAGATCAAACTGAAATACATCAATGAAGCACTTCCCAGAGAAGTAGTCACATGATGAATTTTATTTTATTTATTTATTTGTGGTACTGAGGGGCTGAACTCAGGGCCAGTACTCTACCACTGGGCTGCACCCCCAGCCCACTTTTTATTTTTTATCTTGAGTCAGGGTCTTGCTAAGTTATGTAGGCTGCCTCTACCCTCGAACCTGTGATCCTTCTGCCTCCACTTCCTGAGTCACTAGGATTACAATTGTGAGCCAATGGCCTAGTGACAAATTTTAATAATAACCAATACTTACCTGATATCAAGTATAGCTTGCAGGGGGTTTATAAGTATTTATTAAATCCTCACAATAACCCAATGAGATGGGTACTTGTTATTTGTCTTTCACATGAGGAAACTGAGGCACAGAGGCTGCAAGTAATTTGTCCAAGGTCATGCGCAGGTGAGTGACGGCTCCAGCCTCAAATCTGGCTCTCCCCCAAGGGCCTCACCAGGAAGCAGTCCATACATTTTATCACCATGCCCTTGGCAGGTTGGTGCTATCTGGTTTTGGGAATTATTGTCTGGGTCTCCAATCCAGGTGAGCTGAGTACTCACACACCCTCCTGTGCCATCTCAGGCCCCTAGAATTAATGGGAGAGTTTCCATCGGCAGGTTCCAGTGGGGATATTGAGGCAGCTCCCTGAGAGTGGGTGCCTAAGGACCTGGAGACCAAAGGGAGACATGGGGGAGACACTGGGGCGGGGGGATCTTCCCCTGGGGCTTAAGGGTAGAGTGTGGCTAATTTCTGCAGGGTTCCAGCTGACTGGCCTCCTGCCAGGCTGCACTAAAGTCCAGCTACTCAAACCCTTGGGCCAGGGCCCAGGAAGCTTCAATGTGTCCCTTCATTAACTCAGCATGCACATGTTGAGTACCCAGGATATGCCAGGATGGGGAAAGATGCTGGGACACACCAATGAGCAAGAGATATGAGCTGTGCCCATAGAAGGCTCAGAATCTGAATCGGGGAGAGGCCAATGTCAAAGAGCCACAGGAATGGCTAAAAGGACTAGTTTGTGACCAGAGGGTGCTGGGAAAGGAGACGCCTGTCATAGTGCAGCACTTAGGCTCCTGCTGCAGACAGGAGCCAACAGGCAAGCATGCAGACCACTATAGGAAGCCTGGTGGGCAGGAGCTCACTGTATTAAGGACCTGAAAAGCCGGTGCTAGAGCTTGGGGGCCTGGGAAGCAGAGGGCTGGCCTTCGGGGGGTCTTACGCAGCATGGCAAAGAGTTTATTCTTTACCCCTGGCATTATGAGGAGATACCAGAGAGCTTGGCGTGAACTCAAGTAGACTTCTGGCTTTTGGAGGAAGAATTAAGGTAGGGCCAGACTGAAAGCTGAGGACCAGTTAAGAGGCTGTGGAGGAGGAGAAAGCATTCATGTGAGAGGTGACCACCAATGCAGCCTATCCCCAGGCAGGGAGGACCTTACCCATCATGCTGCTGTGGAAGGGACAGATGTTAGGATCATGTAGGGTTCATGGCCATAGTTCTTGGCCCTGTGACCTCAGGCAGCATAACCCCCCTTGATCAGCTTTGTCACCTGGGTGAACAGGATGTCCTGGGGGGCGCGAAAGTGCTAAAAAAGCTGTCAAGCTCCAGACAAATTGAATTTGCTGAGCAGTGGGCATGTGGTGAACAAAGGGTCTCTGTCCCCGGAGCCTATCTGTGCACATGAGTGTACGCACACAGGGACTCCATAGGTGTTTTTGTGAAATACATGTGTGTCTCTGAAGCAGACGGGAGCCTGTCACCTGAGCCACCTGGGCCCTCTCTCCCTCTTCTCTGAGAATTTGGGGCAGGGTTCTGGACAACTCGGGGCACAGGGACCCCGAGACTCTGTGAGCCCAGCTTACCTGGTGCAGGGCCGTGAGTCCATCCTCGTTGGACAAATCAGGGCTGACCTTATTCTTCAGGAAGTAGCGCACTGCAATAGGAGGGGAGAGGAGTGAGGTTCCTGTCTCACATAGGGTACGCACATGTGCCAGGACCAGGCAAGACCCACTCTCCCCAAGGCCCTGACACCGATGGTCTTGATGACAGGCCAGGGAGGTACCTCCTCATTTTACAGATGAGGAAACTGAGGCACAGAACATAGGTCTTTGGCTCAGGATTTCCAAGAAGTGAAGAGCACTGCCTGGGTTACCATGGATAATACTAACGACAGCTGATGACTGTCAGATCTTCCTCTAGACCAGGCACTGATCCCAGCAATTAACACAGTTGTCCACAGGGAGTACTTTCTGGTACTTGAAACTTACACAGGGCATCGATGGCCTAGGTTCAAATTTGGGCACTTTTTTTTTTTCTTTATTGAGACAGGGTCCCTCTCTGTAGCTCAGTCTGGACTTGGACTTGTGTATGTAGCCTGGGCTAGCCTTAAATTCACTATCTGCCTGCCTCTACCTCCCAAGTGCTGGGATTATAGGCACATACCAGCTGGGCACCATTCTTATTGGCTTATAATCATAATCAAGACACTTCCCTCTCTGCGCTTCAGTTTTCTCATCTGTCAAATGGGATGATGCTGATTCGGCCTTACATGGGGTTGTAAGGTATCACTGAGTTGAGCTGTGTCAGGGGCTTAGTATAGTGGCTGCCACAGAGTTCAAAGTGGTTCTGACTGTGGCAGCTGTAATTGTTTTTATGACCTTGCAGCAGATGATGGCTCACTCATGGGTGTCAAATGGCTCTTATTTGGCCACTGAGCCTAGAGGGGTAGTGGAAACTTTAAAGTATTTCTCATCCCTAAGCTTTACCCATCCCCCATCCACATGGCGTGTGTGTGTGTGTGTGTGTGTGTGTGTGTGTGTGTGTGTGTGTGTGTGTTCAGGGATGGTGGGTAGGTGGGGACCTGGGGGTGAGGGAGGCCAGAGTGAACTCCAGTGACAGCCTTGAATCTTTCTTGCTTAGGACAGCCCCTCTCCCTGTACCATTGTGACCTTCCTCCTTACCCTGTCCCCATCCTAGCTGTCTGCTGGAATCCACGTGCAAAGGGAAAGAAGGAAGGAGCTGGCCCACCAGCCTACAGGCCACTTTCCAGTCTTGGTACATGGAGCCTTTCCTTGCTTTTGCCCTTGAGCTTTAGAAGGACCCGCTCTGGCCAGCCTCCAGCTGTGCCTCTACTCATGAAATAAGGGGTGAATGGAGGGGCCATTGGAGCCCATGGTTCCCCTTCTGCACCCCTTTCTACCAAGCTGTCCAAACAGCCCTGAGTCTGCTTGCAGGGCTGACCCAGGCTGCTGCTGGATCTAGCTTCATGAGTGGGGCTAGGCAATTAATGGGCAAGTAGACCTTCAGGCCAGAGGGATGAACTGGGTTGTGGCCTGTGGGGCAAGGGTACAAGCCTGGATGTAGAAGCCACCTTGTGAGCAAGGCCCATGAGCTATTGTGCCAATGCAGCAAGGACAGAGGCTTAGGCCCTTTGATAGGAGGAGCAGGCTGGGGCAGGCCCCTCTGAGCCTCTTCCTCCTCACCACCAACCCAGCTCCCTCTTACACTTGTGCCAAGTGCACATCTCTGAATGCCCAGGGAGGTCAGTGTCTCCATTCCATGGCGTGTGCAACTGGGGAGGGCCAAGGTGGTTTCCTTGTTGATGTGCCTCTGGTGTAGAAGACAGGCTAGGGACAAGCTGTGAAGGGTGGGGAGAAGGCCATCTACTCTGTGGGACAATAGTCAGTCAGCAACTCCAGTGGGTGCCAGGGAAAAGACGCTGACAGGCAAAGAGGGGAGAAGTCCATGAGGTCTCGGGGGCAGTGGGTATAGGGGTGCCCCAGCTACACCCTCACTCGTTCCTTAGGCTTTAGCATAAACAGTGACCCTGTATGCAGGGGAGTTTTAGGCTCCCACACAACAAAATGTGATGTCTCCACCAAACTTGCCCAAGATGCATTGCTGCTGGGGGTTAGGACTTTGTCCAGTAAGAGACGGGTCCTTTAGAGCAGCACTGTCCAATATGGAACCCCGAGCAACATCTGGCTGCTGTGGTTATTTAAATTTAAATTAATAAATGTGCAAAACTCAGTGACTCAGTCACTCTGTGTTCAACAGCTACATGTGGCTACCATATTGGGAAGTGAAAAAGTAGAACATTTCCATCTTCTCAGAAAGTTCTATTGGGCACTGTTGCTTTGGGGAGTTACGAATGGAAATGAGCCCTAACACAAACTGCCCAAACCCTTCCCTGGCTCCCCACTGCCCTAGAAATGATGTCCACAGCCATTCCTATGGCATGTAAGTTCTTGAATGATGTCATCCCTGCCTGCAGGCCACCATCTTGCACAACCCCGGAGGCACCATTCACGTCATGGCTTGTGAGAACGGCACCCCTGGAGCTATGGAGCACACAGCATGGTCAATTGTCCACAGTGACCCCATCTGCCTGCCTCTCTAGCCTCATTTCTTAAACTCTAAATACTTTCTGCAATTGTTTTTTGTCAGCTACAGTCACCACACCTCCTCTGACCTCTAAGCCCTTGCATAATCTGCTCCCATTCTCAACCCCAGGCATAGATGATGGACTCATTCAGCCATCCATGTATCCACCCACAAGCCCATCCAACCATCCATCCACCTATCCACCCACCACTATCTACACACTCATCTCCAACATATATCTGAACACATGCGTACACACACACACACACACACACACACACACACACACACACCTGCCTCACTCTTCATCTTTAGGTGTCAGCGGGAACTCCCCAGACTCCCTCCATTATCCACACCCATAGCTCTGACCATCACACTTACACCCTCATCACAATTATACGGACAAAACTATTTGGGTAATTACAACTTTTGGGTTTGTCTCCCTATTGAATGCTAAGCCCAAGAAGGCAGGACTATGACTTGATGTCCCTAAGGCCTGGCACACAGTAAATCCACTAACTCTTCCAGGACCTCAACCTAATTGGCAGCCCTCTGGTTAAGCTCAAGGACATAGCCTCTGCAACCGTGAGCAATGCAGACTACCGTCCAGTGCTGACCCTGGAAGACTCCTGTCTGCAGTAGGCAGCTCAGCCTACACGTCCCTCCTACTGAGCTATGGGCGACCTGATAGCTGGTCATAGCCTCAGGGCTGTTAGGAGATTCTGGCAAAGCTCTGCCCACCCAGTTCCAGCCTGTCCAAAGTTCTAGTGGATTTGACTTGAGCCTGGCAGATGGCTTATGGGAGAGTAGAAGTGGCCATTATGACCCTGTCCAGAAGAGTTTCCAGAAGGTTCTGATAACATGAGGCAGATTCAAGTTGCCTGGAGTGGGTGATGGAAGAGGATTCCTGTCCAGGAGACTCTCTTTGAAACCAAAAATAACCATTTGCTGCCAAAAGCAACGTTTGTGCATAGTAATTATTGGGGTGCTCTCGCTGTGTGGGAGCCCATGTAATTATCCTGATGTTGGGCAGCTATTTTCAACCCAAGAAGTGGGACAAATCATCCCCATCTCTAAGAACCCCTTCATATTCATGAGCCAAGGCTGCCTCAGCGGCTCTCCTTCCCAGCCCTAGCTGGGAGGCCAGAGCCTGGCTCTGCACCCAGGTCACTGGAGCCAAGTCCCGCTACCCAGGGCATGACCAGGCTTCCCTGCCTCTGGGCTCAGCAAGACAAAGGCCTCTCCCACTAACAGTCTTCATCCTGAGCCCTTCCTGTGCACTCAGGATGCTACAGAACCACTGTGCTTGATGGCACCACATCTATAACTGTCCCCGCATGGAGAAGAGGAGACGAAGGGTCAGAAAGGCAGAGCCCACAGGCACACACAACCAGATGGAAGAGGTGGAACGTGGGACCAGACCTGACTTCCAAGCCTGGAGGATGGCTCTGCTCTGCCCTTAAGGTCAGGCATGAGAATCAGCATTTCTGGGACCCTGCTGAGGGTCCAGCGCTGCACAAAGAACAGGTGGGAGGAAGCAGGGGACGCACAGCAGGGGTCTCTGCTTCTGAAACCAGCTAAGCATTGGTGCCCCTTGGGCCCCAGCTGAGTCTTCTCATAGACAGAAAGGCTCCAGGACCCACAAATAGGACAAAAGAAACATCACTGGCCTGGTGAGGAACATGGGAAACAATTAGATCTGTCAGGGTCATTTAATTAATTTATTTATTTATTTATTTATTTATTTATTTACTTACTTACTTACTTACTTTTATGGTACTTGGGGGTTGAACCCAGGACCTCCCACATAGTTTGCAAGTGCTCTGCCACTGTGCTGTACCCCAGCCCATTTTTAATTTTTTGTCTTGAGACAGGGTCTTGCTAAATTACACAGGCTGCCTCTGGCCTCAAACCTGCAACCCTCCGGCCTCTGCCTTCTGAGTCACTGGCATTAGAAGTGTAAGCCTCCATGCCAGCCCTTGTCAGGGCCATTTTAACCGTCAATCAGCTTTGTTCCACTCCTGCTTAAAACTCTCTCGTGGGTCCTCATCGCTCTCAGGAAGAAGTTCAAACTCCTTCTATGGCCTTCATTAGGACTGGCAAACTGGCCCATGGCCCAATCTGTTAGGCAGCTCGTTTCTGTAAAATTTTATTGGAAGTCATCCACACTGGTTCATTTGTGTATCATCTATGAATATTTACATCTGTCCACAGTAGAGCTGAGGAGTTGCAACAGGCACTGTGTGGTCTGCACAATCCCAAATATCTACAGAAAGGCACAGACCCCTGGTATTTAAGGTCCCATATAGAGTGGTGTCTCCTAAAATGCCACCACCTTGCACAACTCCAGGAGAGACCTTTGTCATCACAGTCTTTATGAATGGAGTGCCCTGGAATTATGCAGTGTGCAACCTGCCCAGCCACATTGAGGTCCTATCTCCCTACCTCTCTGGGCTCCTATCTTCCTGTCTGACTACCTTGAATGATGGAGGAAGCCAGTTTTGGATCAGGGGCTCAGGAAGCACAAAGACAACAAGGGCAAACTCTCTCCTACAGCAAGGATTGCCCACCAGTCTACCTGGTCACCCACACTTCAGGTTCCTCCCTGCCCACCGGGCCCCAGCTCTCAGGCTTGGCCGGCAGTTTGTTGGAATGACCTCTTTCTTCTGATGCGTCTCTTTTGCTGTGGCTTTAGGTATGCGATCCATCACACCAGCGCCTCCATTGTAGGAATGCAGGGCAGGGCTCCCTGAGATGGCAAAGAGGTGGCTTCCGCCCCGCCTCCCTCAGGCATCCTGCCCCCAGTGCCGGCCCCCGCTCCACCCACACCTCCCTGGCAATCTGGCTGGAATCTGAGCCAGCAGAGCCATCTGCTCCCTCCATTTCCAGCTGCAGGAGCAAGCAAGGCTGCTGCGGCCCCTCTCCGAAGGAAGTGTGTCCGCGTTGGGGAGGAAGTCACCACTGACAAACTTGTGTTTTCTCTGGCACCTGACCCACTCTCCCGCAGAGCACGCTGTCTGACCTCGAGTCGGTGGGGGTCCTACAAGCACAAGTGAGGTCCCTGCTCCTGCCCTGGGGGACAGCATGGTGAGATAGAGGGGTCTGCCCGCTGCAGGAGGACCTTGAGGAAGCTGCATCTCCCGGGGCGCCCACGGCTGAGCCGCTGCCACCCAGCCACGTGACTCAGCAGCCACACACCCTCCTCCTTCCTCCTCGCCCTCCCTCTCCCTCCAGGTGCCAAGCAATAAGGTCTCACCCTCTCACTGCCTCCAAGGGGCTGCATGGTCAAGTCCCTGACCCCATCCCATCCCAACCTCATGCCAAAATCCTCCCCCCTCCTGACTGCTCACTGATCCAGCCACACATAAAACCAAACCCGAGTTCCCTGCCCCCCAGCCTTTACACAGTTTCCAGCACCTGAGCCCTCTTCTTCCCTTGGGCCAGCAAACTCCTCTATATCCTTCCAATTCTAGCCAAAATATAGCTTCCTCCCAGAGGCCTCCTGTGACTCCCCTCTCCCCATAGAGTTTTCCCAGTCATCTCCTCAGAGCACCTGCACCTCTGCATTGGGACTTCTTGCCACAACTGCTTTACTGCCCCCGGAGCCATTGCTCCTGAGGCCATGGGACTATTTCTTGGTGTTATCTTACAGACACAGGGTACCACAGGGAGCAACTCAAGGACTAAAAAGCTATAATGATGGACTTTGCAGAAATGAGCAAGCAGATGCCTCTGCCCAAGCCTCCCTCGTCAATGCAGCTGGACCTGGAGGCTGACTGGAAGAGCCTCTAACCTGACCGTCATGGCCCCCCAGGCACCCACCAATTCTCTCCTGCTCCAGATCCTAGTCCTCCCGCTCTCTGCTCTGTGCCCTTGGCTGTTCTTTCTTCAACTCAGCACTGACTATGTGCTGGGCTGTGTTAGTTAAGCAGTTGACATCCATCAAATCAACTAGTCCTCATGACCCAGTTATGAAGACTAATGACCCACTGCTATTAACTAGGGGCTGGGATTTGGCTCAGTGGGTAGAGTGCTGCGCTGCAGTCTCTGAGGTCCCAAGTTCAATTCCCAGCACCACAAAAATGGGAGAAGGGCCTGGCAATCCACTCCCAAGGCAATCCCGAAGCACTCAGCCATTGAAAACCCTATGAGGGTCGCTATAAGTCGGATACTGACTCGACGACACCTAACAACAACAGCAACAGCTATTAACTACTGCTCTTATTGCACAATTTACAGGCAAGTAAATGGATGCTCAGGGTTAAACATGAGAACTGATCTGCCTGAGGGCATGGGGTTGGGAACGGTAGACCTGGGATTTTAACCAAGGCCTGATTGGTCCCAAAGAGTGTACATTTAGCCACTTTGCTAAAATATACCAAATAAAAACCACTGAAAGACAGCCAAAAGGGAAATGAAAGGTTAAGACCAGTGCCAAAAAGGTTCTGTGTTCTAAGTTCAGTGTTCTAGAATATCAGATGATAAAGGAGAAAATAATTATAACAGTCATTGCAGCAGCCTTATTATTACAGTTTGCTAATGAGGTCCCTGACGTACAAGGGACTGACATTTAGCCTGAGATCACACGGCAAACAAGTGGTAGCTCTGAGTTAAGCTCTCGCACTTTTTCAGTGTGTCTTCCTGCTGCATCTTCATCCTGGGAAGACCCCATCCCACCTGGTTCCAAACATCTTGGTGGCTACCTCCCACTGCCATAATGCCACCCTAGGGGCTGTACCTCTTCCATGGAAAATCCTGCCATGCTGACTCCATTTTCCCTCCTCCAGGTGCCATCAGGGTTGCAGTGGGCCAAGCCCTCTCAGAAAGCAGCCCCTTTACCCCTCAAGTCAAAGTTTTCCTAGGTCTTCACTGCACTATGCTTCCAAAATCACCCTACTGAGCAATTTTAACCTTTCCACCCACCACCACTCTTCCCTGGAACAGAAATAGCCAGAAATAGCTACTTCCACAGAAGCCTGAGCTGCCTGGGGCTGTAGGCAGAAGCTCAATCAAGTCTAACCGAGGCTTCTGCAGTGACTAGTGCAGCCTGAGCCTCGGGCAGTTCACCAGGGCTCTGGGAGATGACTCAGCCGCAGCACAGCGGAGGGTGGCCCAGGAAAATGCAGGCTTCCTTCAAAGTCACATCCCCAGGCTCAGGCCCAGGAACCAGCTCCTCCTCTCCCCCAGACAGCCACTTTTCAGGGCCCAGCCAAGAACAGGAGGGGTTAGAAGATCACAAGGATTGTCAAGGATGTGAGGAAATGAGATCCCTCATACATGGGTGGTGGGAAAGCAATTTGGTGCAGTTGCTTTAGAAAACAATTTGACAGGATCTCAAAGACATGGAGTTACCATATGACCAAGCAATTCCACTCCTCGGTATATATACAAGAAGAATGAACACATGCGTCCATATAAAAGCTTGTATACTAGTGTTTGCAGCAGCATTATTCAGAACAACCCCAAAGGGGAAATAATCCAAGTGTCCATCAAGGTAAATTTGTTTTTGTTGTTGGGTGCTGCTAAGTTGGATATGACTTATAGTGACCCTATGTACAACAGAATGAAACACTCCCCAACACTGTGCCATGCACACAATGTTTTTAGGCTTGAGCCCAATGTTGCAGCCACTGTGTTTCTTCTCATTTGGAGTTGTGCAATGTCAGCAAAAGGAGGTCCCAGGGGCTTTATTCCATTCCCATCATTAAGGTCGACTCTACTTTGAGGAAGTAACTCTTTCCTAGTTGTTTCCTTCTTTTTTTTTTTTCAGTACTGGGGGTTGAACTCAGGGCCTCGCACCTGCATGCTCTGCAAGTGCTGGACCACTGAGCTGCACCCCCAGCCCATTTTTCTCACTTTTTGAGACAGGGTCTCGCTAAATTACACAGACTTCCCCTGGTCTCGAACTTGCGATACTCCTGCCTCCACCTCCCAAGCCACTGGGATTACAGGTGTGGGCCACCACACCCGGCTTCCTAGTTGTTTCTTAAATGCCTTCCAGCCTGGGTGATCCATTTTCCACCACTATATTTGACAGTGCTTCTCTGCTATTCATAGGATTTTCAATGGCTAACTGTTTCAGGAGTGTGTTGCCAGGTGTTTCTCCCTAGTCTGTCTTAGTCTGGAAGCTCACCTGAAGCCTTCCCACCATGGGTAGCCCTGCTGGTATCTGAAATACTGGTGGCATAGCTTTCAGCATCACTACAACACACAAGCCCCCACAGCATGACAAGATGACAGACATGTGGGGGATCAAGATGAATAAATATGCAAAATTCCATGTAATGGAATATTATTCTGCCCTAAAAAGAAATTAAGTACTGAAACATGCTACAACATGGATGAATTTTGAAAGCATGATGCTAAGTAAAAGAAGCCAAACAAAAAAGGCCACATATTACATGATCCCTTCTATATGAAATGTCCAGAATAAGCAGATCCATGGACAGCAGATGGCTGGTCACCAGGAGCTGGGGTCAGATGGGCAGAATGAAGAGTGACTGTTAGAAGCCCTGGGTTTCCTTTGGGGATAAGAAAGGTGTGCTGGGATTAAGATAGTAGTAATGCCAGCAGCTGTAGTACTGTGATGTCTGATCCCATCAGATCTTGGAAGCTAAGCAGGGTGGGACCTGCTTAGTACTTGGATGGGAGGCCGCCTGGGAACACCAGGTGCTGTAGGCTTGGGAGAAGGACCTGGCAACCCACTCCCAAAAATCAATCTGCCATTGAAAACCCTATGAACAGCAGACAAGCACTGACAATAGTGTTTTTCCCCTGTTGTATGTAGGGTTGCTATGAGTTGGACACCAACTGGACAGCACCTAACAATAACAACAACAATGGCTGTGCAACCCTGGGAAACAGCTTGTATTAGAAATCGACAGAAGTGGTCAGGTTCAGTGGTGCACACCTGTAATCACAGGACCCAGGAGGCAGAGTCAGAAGGATCACAGGTTTGAGGCCAAAAGCAGTCTGCATAAATTAGAAAGACCCTGTCTTTTTGTTTTGTTTCATTTTGTTTTGTTTTGTTTGAGACAGGGTCTCTCCATGTAGCCTAGGCCATCCTGGAATCCACTACGTAGCCCAGGCTGGCCTCAAACATGAGTTGATCCTCCTTCCTCAGCCTCCCCAGTGCTGGGATTACAGGCATGTGCCACCATGGTTGGCTGCAAGATTCTGTTTTGAAATGAAAAAATTAAAAAGGGAGCTAGTAGTATAGCCCAGTGGCAGAGCACTTGTAACCCCCAATCCTGCAAAAACTACAATTAAAAAATAAAGACCAGCCGGGCATGGTGGCACATGCCTGTAGTCCCATCAGCTTGGGAGGCGGAGGCGGGAGGATCCCAAGTTTGAGACCAGAGGCAGTCTGCGTAACTTAGTGAGACCTGTCTCAAAAAGTAAAAAAATAGGGTGGGGGTGCAGCTTAGTGGTCCAGCACTTGCAAAGCATGCAGGTGCGAGGCTCTGGATTAAACCCCCAATACTGCAAAAGAAAGAAAGAAAGAAAGCAAGAAAGCAAGAAAGCAAGAAAGCAAGCAAGAAAGAAAGAAAGAAAGACAGACAGACAGACCACAGAAGTGCACCCCTTTAAAAGGATAAATTTTATGGTATGTGAATTATATCTCAATTTAAAGAGAAGAGGAGGAAGCTCCAAGCACAGCCTCAGGCATCCTGCTGGAAGCTCACTGCCCTACCAGCCTGGGAGTTCCATGAGGTCAGTGCAGGACCTGTCCCCCTCATTTCTATACCTGTAGGACCAAATGAGTGCTCAGGACACAGTAGGTGCTCAATTTTTTTTTTTTTTTTTTTTTTTTTGTGGTAGTTGGGGGGTTGAACCCAGGGCCTTGCATATACTTTGCAAGTGGTCTGCCACTGGGCTGCACCTCCAGCCCCTCCCCCATTTTTACTGTTTTATTTTGAGACAGGGTCTCCCTAAACTATGCAAGCTGTCTCCGGCCTCAAATCTATGACCTTCCTGCCTCCCGAGTTACTGGGATTATAGGTACACACCATGGCACCCAGCCTCAATCACTTCTTATGGGAAAAGGAAAGAAAGGGGAAAGCCACTGGCCACTGAGACCTCTCTGGACCCACAGGACATGGCCTGTACCCACCTCTTCTGGCATAGTCCCTCCCAACCACTGTGGACCCCTTTCAGGACCACCCTGGCCCCATCCTCTCTGTTCACCTCTGAGCTGTCTGCTATGCTGTTCCATCTGCCTGTCTTTCTCAACTTCCTTTCACCTGGTCTGTCCTTACTTAGGACTTCCAGGCCCCAGGTTAAATGTTACTGCCTCTGTGAAGCCTCCCTCAAAGCCCCAGACTGCCCGGGTACTCAGGTACTTTCTTTTGTTTCCTATGGCTTTCCCTGAGAATAATTAATGGTAGGATGTAGCTGTGCATGGATCTGTCTGTGTTGCTCCTAGGCTATAAGCTCTGGGGGAGGGTAGCAGCACCACATTTTTGCTACTGTGAGGGGGCCTCCGTGGTGTCTGCCCAAGCTTCAGAACTGGCCAGAGCATATGCTCTGTTTACTCTATGCCTCTTCTGCTGACCAAAAGTACTCTTGGGTTGGGCCAAAGACTCTTATATCTCCGGGAGAATCTCCATCCCTTTGCTTGTGCCAAAAGGCCAGTTTCTCTTTTAGCATCACTGATATGCTCAGCCTTGCCAAGATAAGATAGCTAGGGGGCCCTCAGCTATGGAACTGTGATCTTCTTTCCAGAAGCTGTATGCCTAAGATGTGTGGCCATGCTGGACAGAAGGGATTGATAAAGATTTGCATCTGCTACTCAAATGCCTCCATGCATGTGTAAGATCCACCTGGCCTCAGGTGTGTACAGGGAAAGTGACTGTGGTCCGTTTAGGAGGTAATCTCTTGCCTGTCCTCTTGCCTGGGGTACTCAGCATCTAGAGCTAAGGGCTCACTACAGATTTCTTGAGCAAATGAATTCATTTACAAAGTTTTTTTCTTCTAAAAAAAAACTTAAACTGAAGAATGCTGGGAAACGGACGTGCAATGCACAGTCTCTCTGAAACTTGGGGGCGGAGGTGAGTGAGGAATCCCTTGCTGATGCCTGAGTGGACATGTACACACTAGGTCACCTCAGCAGGGACAGAACTGCATTAATTCAAAGAGCACAGAGTAGAGGGAGTCTGGACAGCTTCCCCACCCAAACTGCAGAGACTGCCTGTGTCCTTCCCACCTATAACTTTTCTCTCTTTCTCTCTCTCATAAGTGTCTTGCCCCCTACTGCACTCGGTCTCAGGGACTCAGGCAAAGAGACGGGGTGTCCTAAAACATGATCCCAGGACTTTCTGTGTTTCAGGAACTCAGCAGACCCCGGCTGCACCACTCCCTGCTCTTCACTGATTCTATATCTTCGGAGCCCTCTGGGCATCTCCCCCTGTAGCTGCTCTGCAGACCCAGGACCTGATCTCCCTTCTGCCCCTTGGAGCCTGGCATGCTTAACAGTGGGACAGCAGCCTGGGAACTCTCCAAGGTATCTGCTCTTACTCCAGTTCCTCTCTCCCCAGTGCCCTGCAGTCCTCTTTCTGACTTCCTCTTGCTCTTCCAAGCTCATCTCTCAGCCTACTTCTCTTTCCTCCTATCTCTCCTAAATTTTTTAAAATAGCTCGATTATTTCATAGCTTCAGGTTAGCAAGAGATTAAAAAAAAATTCTAGCCCTCCAGCTAGGATATGCATATACACAAACACTGTAGTGCTTTACAGCTATCAGAATAATATCTAGTATCTATTGACTATTTTCCAAATGTGAGGCACTGTGTTAAGATGTTATATGTCTTATCCCGAGTAATCCTCACAATACCTCCATGACTTGGATGCAATAATCAATCCATTCAACAGAGAACTTTCATGATTTGTCTGAGCTCATCTTGCTAATAAGTGTTGAGACTCAATTCTAGTCTGGTCGATTCCACCTGTGACTGGTATTTCAGGCATGACTAGTGCCAAAAGACCCTCACCTAAATATAGCCAAGAACAAGATCCATTTTTATCTTTTTTTTTTTTTTTTTTTTTTTTTTTTTTTTTTTTTTTTTTTTTTTTTTTTTTTTTTTTTTTTTTTTTTTTTTTTTTTTTTGAGGTAGCATCTCACTGTGTTTCTGAAGCTGGCCTGAAACTTGCTGTGTAACACAAGCTGGCCTTGAACTTGTGATCCACCTGCCCCAGCCTCTTGAGTGCAAGATTACAGCACCAAGGCAGGTTTGATTCCTATCAACATTTAGGTAGGAGAAACCAGTAGTCTATACAGAGAGAAGTTCCTCCAGCTCCCACCTTTCACTTTGAGTCTTCCCTCCGGTTTCCCTGGTACCACTCTATCGACTCCTCACAACCTGACCCCTCCCTGCCTGTCTTCCTGGATCTCAATTTTGCTCCCTCCTAAAGATGCTATGTTTTAGATTTCTGTCTCAGCCTTGTGCTACACAGAAGATGAACAAATCCCACAGTGGTCTACCAATTATATGCCTTGGAAAATTAAGCAAGATTTTGGAAAATTTTAAAGGTAACCACTTGAGCCATGCATGGTGGCACATGACTGTAATCCCAACAACTCAGGAGGCTGAGGCAGGAGGATCACAGGTTCAAGGCCAGAGGCAACCTGCACAACTTAACTCAAAATAAAATAATAAAAAGGAGCTGGGAGTGCACCTGCCTGACATGTGCAAGGTCCTGGGTTCAACTCCACAGTAATCTCCCCTGCCAAAAGTAAACATATGAGAAATTTAAAGCAGGATTTGTATCTTCCTTATTACCTATGGAAAAGATAAAAGCAAATACACACAGAATTCACTAAAGTCACAAATAAAAGAAATAACAAGGAAACCTAACTGCCACAAAGCAGGAAACAAGATGACCCCCAAGCCAAATACCTATCATTAGCATTAATGGAATAATTTGTCTTACTCTATACTCTATTTGGTTGCCAAAAAGAAAAAAAAAGTCAGCTGTGTACTGCTTACAAGACCGATATATCTCAAACAAACTAAAAGAGGGACTAAAAATAAAAGAATGTTCAAATATAAAATGGGCAAATGCAAACACAAAGAAAGTGGGGGTGGCAACATTACTATGATGCAGAATGGGATTCTGGGCAAACAAAGAGACAAGCAACTTTAAGCTGATTTAAAAAAAATACTCCAAAATGAAATCACAAACAGAAAATAGATCATTGGTTGCCTGGGGCTAGTGGTAGGGTGAAGAAATTAAGTCCTATCAGTCAGGAAACCTTTTGAGTTGCATAATCAGTAGAACAAAATCCAGTAAAGCAAAAATTGTTAGGTTATAAATCGAAAGTACAATTATCCTAGGAATCTTCAGCAGAAACACACTTTACAAAGAAGAATGAAGGGTAGACAGAGACTTTTGTGCACAGATGTTCACAGCAGTGTTGTTTATATACACCATTTATAATCAAGAAATCCTGGCAGCAATCTAAATGTCTAAACGATTGGACATTGATTTCATAAATTTTGGAACATCTTTGTCATGGAATACTCTGCAGCTGGTATCTCTGAGGAATTTTTAATGATCTAGGAAAATGCCAATATATAATGGAAAATGGAAAAACAGAGAATCAAAAGTATATGTTCAACGCAATCTCGACTGGAAAGAAAAAACACACTCCACATGTCCACATACCAATCACTGGAAAAAATTAAGACATTAACTGTTCTTATCAATGATTTTTATTTCATGGTTGCCAGCATTTTCCAAGCATTTGAGAATATATATGCACTGCCTTTATAATCCAAATTTTTCAATTTCACTAAAGAACAAAAACTCTCCATAGAATGATAGCCAAGTGGTAAGAGTTGGGTTTCTGCTACAAGTTGCTAATGCCAAAATGAAATGTCAAGCTGATTGACCCAATGAAGGAAGTGAGAAAACTGATTGTCTTGGGTGGTAGGAAGTTAAGCAGCAACAATAACAGAAACTAATATGTCTGGATAGTACAGGGGTCAGCAAATTTTGACCTGGCACTTATACAGAGCCTACTTATACAGAGCCTGCTTGAAAGTTAAGAATGATTTCTATTTTTTTAAGTGGTTACAAAACATCAAAGAGGAATAATATTGTGCGATGCAGGAATATTCCCTGCAAGACAATATCAGCGTGCGTAAGCTAACTAGAGCACACACTCTTGGTTCTATATTGCCCAGGGTTGCTTTTCTACTCCAACAGCAGGGCAGAGCAGTGAGACAGCCTGTATGGTCCGCACAACTTAAAATATTTCTTATCTGGCCCTTTACAGAAAAGCTTTGCTGGTCCCTTTTTGACTAACAAAACCTGCTCAAAACCACAGTCTCGGACTGAGGATGTAGCTCAGTGGCAGCATGCTTTGCAGAGCCTGTGCAAGCCCCTGGGTTCCACTCCCTGCACCATAAAAAACTGCAGCCTCATTTCACAGGCACAGCCCACTTCGCATGGTTCCAGTGAGGAGAAAGGGAAAGGAATGCGTGTCCAAGATGGGCCCTGGGATCAAGGCCAGGCAGGCACAGGTGAATCAGCTTGGTGTCTTCACCTGCCAAAGAGCAAAGGCTGCACAGACTTCCTGGCATTGCTCACCTTCGTCACCCCACTATCTCTACCCCCAGACCCAACTCAGCCACCCTTCCCCCTTACAAACAGCCACATTTCCTGTCAAGAGCATGATCTGAAACCTAGATGGTGGAGGTTGCAGCTGCAGAAAGGATGGTATTTTTATCCAGCCCCTGCTTCCTGTTTACTGGTGTTTGATTTTGCTATTTCTGATACTGATTGGGCTCCCTTGTCACATCAGAACCCAGAGGTCTGCCTCCTAATAGGGTCTGCTGCCTGGCCCTGGGCCCACCTACCTGGAGCCCCTCGCCTGCCTATCTCTCCTGGCGCTGCACAGTCTCCTGTGGCTCCAAGACACCCATATTCTGCATGCGCAGGAGCAGAAAGCAGGGCAGCTGGTGGGCAGAGGGGAAACCGGGGCATCTCTGCTGCAGGAAGTGGAAAAATCCACTCTCTTATCAGAGAGGAGCAGCTAGACAGAAGCTGGCTGAGCCTGGGGGGAAGCAGGCTGCTGGTTTCCAGAGCTTCTGGGACCCACTGTTCTCAACAAGCTCTGGCTCAGAGAGGACCAGGACAGGATGGAGGTGGAGCAAAGTGTGTAGTTTAGATCAGGACTGAGGATGTCCAAGCTCTGGGCCCTTGGGGATAATCTGTAGGTGTGCCTAGCAACAGGCAAAAACGTCAGTGTCCTCAACTCTCATAGCCTCACGGCTCAGCCAGATGTAGGAACAGTGAGTGGAGATATCAGCGTCTCACAGGCCGATGATAACAAGGGCTCCTGTTTATTGAGCACTTGCTGCATGCCTAGCGTGTGTCTAGCACATGTTAGAATGATCTCACTTAATCCACAAAGCAGCCCCCGGCAGAAGCAAGGAAGCCTCCAGCATGAATGTCTATTTCCAAGAGGGGATAGTGAGGCAAAGGGAGTCTAATTAGCTTGTCCCGATCTACTCAGCTGGGAGGGGGCCGCAGTGCTCCTACACTGGAACTCACTCCGCCATGAGGATTTCAACACACGTGTTAGAGCTAAACCCACAGTCAGGTTTTGAGGTTCAGGGATCTGCAGCCCAGGGGCTTCCTGTTTCCTTTTCTGAAGTGTGTGCAGAGCCAGAGGGATACCAGGGCTAGTTGGGGCTTTGCCACACTCATTTCCACCCTGAAGAAAGGCCACCAAAGCATACTACTGGGGAACATGCCATCTACCAAGCATCGCACCTGGCATGAAAACACAGGCGTGGAGGCAAAGAACTCAGATCCCATCCCTGCCCAGTCATCTGATCTCAGACACATCACCCCCTCCACCTGAAGCTCAGTTTTTTCCATCTGTAAAATGGGACCTGTAACCCCCCAAGATTATCTGAGAATTAGATTATGAAGGGCCTACCACAGTGCCCGGAATGAAATAAGTTGTCCAGGTCTCTGACTCTCTCCCACCCTTCCTCCTAGCCCCAGCAGGCCTCCCTAGGAAAGGAGGGTTCCAGTCTTCAAGCTCTTAGACAACAAAGGGCCCTCCAGCCAGCCAGCCTCTTTGGAGACCCTGTGGGCTGACTGTGAGACAAGGCCAAAGGACAGCCTGGCCATGGCAGTCAGCCTTCCAGGTGTCAACCAAGCCTCCCAGCCTCCCAGGATTTGCACTCCTGAGCAGTTCCCTGCCCTGCTGAACAGGCCTGCAATGTGTCACCAGAAAGATGGAGTGGGACTTCCAAGCTGGGACATAAGAGACATTTTGGCTTCCATCTTGCCCCTTGCATCACTCACTCTGAACAAGTCAGCTGCTCTGTGGGGAGACAGAGGGAGGAACTGAGGCCTCAGCCACCATCAGGGAAGCCATCTTGGAAGCAGATCCTCCAGCCATGACCAAACCTGCAGATGACAGGAGGCCTGGGCGACACCTGACCACACTGTCCTAAGAGACCCCAAGCCCGAATCACCCAGCTACTATGGGCTCCTGATGCATAGAAACTGAGGTGTAGACACTTGTGACATATGGGGGAAATTTGTCATGTAGAAGATATAACTAATATACCAGAGAGGAGATTCAACAAGAGACAGGCAGTTCAGGCTGGGGACTTTCTGTTGAGCTGGGCACCGTGGACACTCCAGCACCTGAGCCTCCTTATCACTCACAGTCGGCCAAGTTTCCTTTAACCACAGAAATTCTTCAGGGAACCCTATGGCTGACTCAGGGCTTCTATTTCTGCCCACAGTGCTGAGAGCTGTCTGCACATGTCACTCAGCCCCTGGTGTCTTTCTATAGGCACAGACCAAGGCTTCCCTCCCACGTGATGATGGGACCCTCCTGAGCTCAGGGAACCACTGCAGGAGAGAGGGAGCGAAGGAGACCGCAATCTCCTGTCCTTAGCAGCCACCTACAGTTTCTAAATCGTAAACCAAAAGCACCTCTCTCCTGCTCAAAAACCTCTCGTGGCTCCCCATTGCTCTCATACTGTCCCTGAGCAGGTCCAGTAGTTCTCAAAGTATGTTCCCTGGACCACAGGGCCTGGGAATTTGTTAGAATACAAATCTGCGGCCCTACCTCAAACTACTGAACAGGGAAGTCTGGGGGCAGGTCTGACAATCTATGGTTTGGCAAGCCCTCCTGGGGCTGGGGATGGAGCTCAGGGGTAGCTGCCTGCCTAGCAGGTGCATGGCCCTGGGGTCAATCTCCAGCACTATAAACACAGACAAAAATAAGTTTTCTCTGAGATTCCAACACACTGTCACATTTGAGAACGGTGGTTCCAGCCTCAGTACTGACTAGCTCCCTCTGTACCTCCCAAGCTCTAGAAACCCACCTTCTCTCCCTCCAGCAAAACCCCTGCCCAGCCCCCACTCCCAGAGCAGCAGGCATCCAATAAGCATTAGCTGAGGAGTAAAGGAGCCAGCGCATGAATAAGTGAATGCCTCCTCCCATCCCAGTAAGTCTCCCTTGGGCCTGAACTCATGCCCTCTCCAGGCAGAGTGTGTCCCACTCAGCACTTCAATGCCTGTCACCCTTGGCAGTGTCCCCAAAGGCTCTGTGGAGCCATGGAGGGCTTGAAATATGCATGATCCAGATTGAAGTGTACTGGGGGATTAAATGCACCAGACTTGGAAGGTTTGGTAGGAAGAAAAAGAAATGTAAAATATGTCATTTATAATCTTTACACAGATTACACATTGAAATATCGAGTTAAATTAGTTATTCAAATTAATTTCTCCTGTTTGCTTTCTGCTACAAGGCAACGACTAGAAAGTTTAAAGTTACATAGGTGGCTGGTATGATTTTTCCATTGCCCAGAGCTGAGCTAGATTGTAAATATGCAGTCACATGACTTTGGGTGCATCTGTGAGCCCTGCAAGGGCATCCTGCCCATTCTCTTCTCCGTCTCCTCTCATCCCCTCCCCTCCTCTACTTCCCCTTCCTGGTCCCATTCCTGCCTTTTCCCCTCTTTCCTCCTCTCTCCCATTCCCTTCCTTCTCCCTCCCCTCTCCGTCTTCCCACAAACATTGACTGCACATTTGTTCAAGAATCCCCACCATGAGGCTTGGTGCAGAGTAGATGCTTACAGTGTTTGGCAGAAGAATGAACCAACGCCCAGAATGCAGACTGACCCACAGGCGACCTGACAGAGCCTTCCTCTCCTATTCAATTCCCCATGCCTGTTTGTTTACATGAACTTTTCCCATTTCCATTCAAAAGGGGACGCATTCCAAAGGTGCCCTATGGAATTTGGAGCTAGGGTCAGTTTTCTTGTATATGCAGCCAGGTGTGCTCAGGTCCTGGGACCAGAACTCCTTGTGCACTACACTTTGTTCTCGAAGTGGAAGGAGGATGGCTGAGGTGGGGGCCTGGGCCTGGGGTTTTAGGGCCAGGCTGGGCAGTGAGGAGAGGGTGCTGGGCTAAGTGTGGGAGGATGAGGCGCACATAAGCCAAGGGATGTGGGCATCAGAGTGGGCTTCAGGGCATAGCTGAGAGGCACTGGGGCCTGGGCACCAGTCACCATGGGATTACAACTTGTGTCCTGGGGTCTCCTAGGCAGCTGCCCCTGAATGCTCCCCTACACTCCCCATCCCTCAAGTTTGAGAGGCTCCAAGATACTAGGATGAGCCCCAGTGTCCTGGCCAAGCTGCCCTTGGAGCTGAGAATGCAGCAAGGAAGTTGGCCAGGTACCCTCACATACTGGGTCCTACTTGGAGCTCACATAAAGTTGTAGCACCTATAGCAAGTGCCATCAGCCAGCAGTCACATCCCTTGTCCCTTCCCATTGGATTCATACTTTCCAGACCTAGTATTTAAATAGCAGAGACTTTTCCTGCCCCAGGGCCCTTGCTTTTTTTTTTTTTTTTTTTTTTTCCCTTTCTGCCTAGCATGCTCTTCTCTCCCTGCCCAGAGGGTTCATTCTCCTCCCTTGGATCACTGAAATGTCACCTCCTCAGAAAGACTCATCCTGATTGTCCTCTATACATACATCACTGTCCTTTTGTCCCCTCTTAAAGCATCCTGCCTGTTTCTTTATATTATTTAGTCGTTTTTTTAATGTGGTGCTGGGGATTGAACCCAGGACCTTGCACATGCTGGGCAAGTACTCTACCACTGAGCTGCATCCCCAACCCTACCCTAGTCACACTTTTAAGTTACAGGTTGTCTGTTTGGCGACTTGTCAGCACCCCTGCCAACTGAGCATAACTACCACCAGGGCAAGGATCTTGTGTGTTACTCACTAGTTAGTCTCTGGCCTCTGACACAAGGCCGAGCACACAGCAGATGCTCAACAAATCTTTGTTCCATGAAGGAAGTCAGATAGGTACATGTATGTGTGGGGACAGGGATTTTCAGAGGCAGGAAGGAAGTTGCACGAGGTGCCATCTTTGCCTCACAGAATCTTGTCTTCCTCTTCATATATTCTATAGGCCATGAGGTGGTTTTTCAGGCCCTCAGACCACACACTGCCAATGTCTCCACTATAGGCTGAGTACCTCATACTGGTTGCTACTGTGTGGTTCCACCTGCCCCACTTTCTAGAAGAAGCAAAACTAACTCTATGCTGCACACCCTCCTAAGGATGGCTATGCTAATAATCTTAAAAAAGCCAGCAACAAGTGTTGGCTAGGATGTGGAGAAACTGGAACCCCTGTGGACCAGTGGTGGAATGTAAAATGGTGCAAACACTTGGAAAACAGTTGGGCTGTCTCCAGAAGTTTAAACGGAGTTACTAGCAGACTCAGCAATCTCACTGCTAGGTAGCTACTGAACGGGGATGCTAGGCAGGAAGAAAGGGAATAAATGGGCCTTTGGTCACCCCTTTATTTTCTGCTTCCCAGATGCCTTTTGAGACATGAATATCAATGTGAACTTCCTCTGAGACAAAGGGCTTGATCTGCTGGCCAGTACTTCTTTAGTATATAATATTCTCTGCGAATAGCAGGCTTGCCAGTAGATAATACCTTCTTACAAATGGTCTAATCCATAAGCAGTAGCACCTTTACAAGTGCCCTGGTCTGTAACTACTAACTCACTTTTCATACGAAGACAACAGGTAGACCACAGGTACCTCCACATCCAAGCTAGGAAGCAAGGATGCTTTGAGGCAAAACCCACTCCTATGATAAAGAGGTAAACCTGTGGTATAGCCTAGCAAGACCAGCCTGATCCAAACGGTGAGAGAACGATGACCCCCAGAAGAGATGATCAAAAAGAGGGAAGGAATATCTGTCCCCTTAATGAGACAGGGACTTGAAAACCCTCAGCAAGTCCCCCTACTTGATGCCCTGTCCAGAGTCTGCAGTTGCCCACAGTTCTCAGAGCCACCCATCATTCTCAGCAGAAACCCACAGCAATGCCCACAGCTCTCATCAGTGCCCGCAGTGTCCAGGTGCCAGCAGTGCCCACAGCTGTCCACAGATGCCCACAGACATCACAGTTGTTCACAGTTGTTTGCAGATGTCTGGAGTCGTCCACAGCCTCATTGCTGGACCTGCACACTTCCTGACATCGAACCTGGAGGTGTAAATTCAGCTGTTTGCAGATCTTCACTGCTGGACCTGTTCACTTTCTAATTTCTAACTCAGAAAATGGAACTTTTTCTCTGTTTGTCCTTCCTTCTCCCATCTCATCGCTCTGTCCTAAATCCCCGCCTTGCTGGCCCCAAGTCTGTCTACCCTAGCACTCAGGGTACTATCCTCTTTTCCAACTCTAAATAAATATCCTCTAAGTTTCTTTTGGGCTGGGATTTGGCTCAGTTGGTAGAGCGCTGTGCTGCAGTCTCTGAGGTCTCGTGTTCAATTCCCAGCACCACAAAAATGGGAGAAGGGCCTGGCAATCCACTCCCAAAGCAATCCCGATACAGTCACCATTGAAAACCCTATGACGGTTGCTATGAGTCGGATACCGACTCAATGGCACCTAACAACAAGTTTCTTTTGGGTCCATTTTAAAATTCTTTTACAAATGTGATCAAGCACAAAGTTTTGCTGCCAGCTTCCAGGATCCCTCCCCTAATAACATGAGGTAACACCGGACCCCCAGACTCACATCCTCTGGTAACACTACCATGATCATTGGAAACATGTGCTCAAACCAGCACCTCTGTCCTCGGACACCACAGCGCTGTTCATGATGTCTAAAAGATGGAAATAACCCAAGTGTCCACCAACAGACAAATGCATAAGCAAATGTGAGCAACACACATCAGATATAGATGTAAGCACTTATAGATACACTATATGGTATATTTCTACAGAACACAGGTGGTTGGTTTCCAGGGGCTGGTGGGAAGGAAAATGAGTGATTATTTAATGGAAGTGATGTTTCCTTTTGGAAATGATGAAAACATTTTGGAACTAGACGGAAGTGCTTGTATAATATCATGAATGTACAAAATACCACTGTTCACGTGAAAATGGCTCATCTTGTGCTATGTGTATTTCACCTAATAAATAAGTAACCTCTAATGGGTAAATGCCTGCGGTTTTACCACTGTGGCATTGGATCCATGAGATCTCGGAAGCTAAGCAGGGTCAGGCCTACCTTGGGAGACCTCCTGGGAACACCAGGTGCCGTAGGCTTGGAAGAAGGACCTGGTAACCCACTCCCAAAAACCAATCAGCCATTGAAAACCCTATGAATAGCAGAAAAGCACTGATAATAGTATTTCACCTGTTGTACATAGGGTCACTATGAGTCAGACACTGAGTCGACAGCATCTAACAACAACAACAAAGTGGGTAAACAAACAAACGAAAAAACCCAGTAGTTGCCTGGGGAGGGGATGGAGGGCTGACTGGGATAGGGCATGAGGGAAAATTCTGAACCGATGGGTAATGTCTACACCAGCAATGTCAAATAGAAGTATAATGTCAGCCTTTGTGTCATTTTAAATTTTCTAGTACCAACATCAAAAATGTAAAAAGAATATAAGAGAAAAGTTAATAATATTTATATTTAACCCAATCTATCCAAAATTTTATCATTTTGTGACATAATCATTATTTCACAATTCTGTATCTTGACCTGTGATAAAAGATTTCATAGAAACACACACACACAAATGAGTATGTATAAAGCTGACAAAGTCTGAACAGAGCTGGTGAATTGCATCCATGTCAATTTCCTGGTTGTGATATTATAGTTTTGCAAAACATTACCATTGGCATAAACTGGGTGGTGGGCAGAAGAGATCTCTCTGCTTTTTATCTATTTATCTATCTATCTATTTATCTATCTATCTATCTGGGAGAAGGATGTGGCAATCCACTACCAAGCCAATCCCAAAAAAAACAGCCATTGAAAATCCTATGAAGGTCGCTATGAGTCGGACATGACTCAATGGCACCTAACAACAACATCATGTAGCTAGCTAGCTAGCTACCTACCTACCTATCTATCAATCATCTATCTATTTGTTAGTGACAGGGTTTCACTATTCAGCCCAGGCTGGCCTGAACCCATGATCTTCTGAGCCTGTTGAGTGCTGGGATTACAGCTGTGCACCATAGCATCCAGCTTCTCTGTATTGTTGTTTTTAACTGCATGTCAATCTTCAGTTCTCTCCAAATAAAAAAGCACAGGCTCTACTTACTGGGATGAGCGCTGGGCTCCTGAGATCAGAAGCAGAAGTGGAGTGGGCGTGCAATTGTTCACATGGACTATGCCAACCATTGTTCACATGGACTGAGCCAAACCAGTGGCAGCCTTTGCCTTGTGGTGCTCAAGAAGCCCTCAAACAGATGGAAAACAACCCGCATGCGGACCACTAGAAAGAAAGGCAAACCGTGCTGTGAGGGGGCACAGTAGGGCCCCAGCCCAGTTGGGGCTCAGCAGTCACAGGGCTAAGATTTTAAGGAGAAATGTCATCTGACAGAATCCAAGAATAATGACAGCTGGTAGTCAACACATTTTGCAGGCTCTCTCCGTGCCAGACACTGTGCTGGAGCAAGACTTCATTTGGTCCTGGTATAACCCTTCTAAGTAGGTGTTATGATTTCTGTTTATCCAAAGGAGCAGCTGTGGCACAGAGAGATTGAGTGACTTCCCCAGGCCACTCAGTGGAGCTAGAATTTAAGCCCAGATGGTCTCAGCCGAGAGCACAGGGTCTGAACCCTGTACCGTTGTGATTCCTGGGCTGGACCACACAGGAGGCTGATCTTCTGTACCAGGTAGATCTTTAACCATCCCCGACCCCTGGGGTCTCTCCCTACTAATCCTCATAAGCACCAGGTTGAATGTTTGCATATTAATGGCTTATGAGGCCAGAGGAGCCAAGAAGAGGTAGCCTTTGGAAATATCACTGTGATCATACCTGCAGGGGCTGGGTCTTAGGGTGGGCTGCAGCTGTGTGTGTCTGTCTGTCTGTTCCCATACAATGAAATATTATTTGGCCATAAAAGGAATGAAATACTGACACATGCTACAACATAGACAAACCTTGAAAATATCATGCTACACGAAAAAAGCCAGGCACAAATGGTCCCATATTGTATGATGCCATTTACACGAGATGTCCAGAAGAGAGAAACCCATAGATCCAGAAAGCACACTAGTACTTTCCAGGGGCTGGCGCGAAGGGGAGCTGCAGACTAACTGTTAATGAGTACAGATTTTTCTTTTGGGGTGATGAAAATGTTCTGGAACTAAATAGAGGTGATGGTTGTACAACATTGTGAATGTCCTAAATGGCAGGCACTGAATTGTGTTCATTGTTGTCACTTTTTTTCTTGCTTACTTTTTATTTTTTCCTTCTCTTTGAATAGTACACTTTAAAATGGCTCATTTTATGTTATGTGAATGTTCCCTTCATTTAAAAGAAAAAACAACAGCAGTTTCCACTCTGCAGGGTGCTTTAGCTCCACGGCTTGTGCCCCCAGCAAGAGCCTGTGCATGGGCTCCAAAGGCCCACCCTCCATCCCAGGCCATCCCCTGCCTCTCCTGCTGGGTCCTGTACATGCCTCTGACGTTCAGTGTGAGAAAAAGCAAGCAGCCCTCCAACCTGGGGCTAACCACAGCAGGGGGCTGGGGGCACTGCCACCACTGGTGTTCACCAACCATGTGCTGAAGTGCTTTCCATGCCAACCCATTTATTCCTCCCAACAACACCAAGGAGTGTGTTGCCGGACCCCCAGATTAACAGATCAGGGAAAGAGGCTCAAAAAGACCAAGTCAGTTGCCAAAGGTCACACAGCAGTACGTACAGGGCCTGTGAGTACCCTTTTTTCCGCAGCACACAGCCTACGGACAGACAACACACTTAGATTTGGGGGTTACTCTGTTCTCCGGGGGCCCATAGCCTAATCAATCACCCTCCCTTCAAAACCAGGATGAAGAATCAAACTTTAGCCAGAGGCGGTGGCACACACCTATAATCTCAACGACTAGACTGAGGCGGGAGGATCACAAGTTTGAGGCCAGAGGCAGCCTGCACAATTTAGCAGGACCCTGTCTCAAAATAAAAATTTTAAAAGGGCCTGGGGATGCAGATCAGGAGTAGGGCACTTGTCTAACACGAGTGATATCCTTAGTTCATAACCACAGGACTGCAAAAGAAAAAAAAAAAAACAACATAAACCAAGAAAAAGCTTTTGGGGTAAGATGAGCTGCCCTCAAAATAATTCTGACCCAAAGCTCAGAATTCTGCTCTCCCACTTCTGCTGTGGGAGCATCTGGTGAGTGGCAACCTCACTGTGCGTCAGGCCCCTCATCTGTGATGTGGGCCATGCAGGGCCCACCTGGGCAGGACTGTGGTCAAAGGTGCACAAGGCGGTAGCGTACAGTGCTCCCCGAGGGCTGCAGGGCGGGCCTGCGCCCAGCGCTCTGCTGAGGCCCAGCGCTCTGCTGAGGCCCAGCATGCTGGGGTGGAGCTTCCCTTCTCCCATCCCAGGCCCCAGGGCTGTCTCCCACCCTCCTCTTCCATCCTGGAGTTTCCCTGTGCTACAACAGGGGTGGGATTTGTCTCCTGTTCCAAATTGGAATCTCAGGCTATTCTAAACCGCAGCCTGGCTAAGGGGACAGAGCCCGAAAGACAGCCAGCCTCGGGAGACTGGGGCTGAGATTCTTGATTTCAGGCCGTCCTAGCCCATTTAACAGTGTTTTCCCAGTCAGAAGGAGGCCACGCTAATTAAGTGGAAACCTCCTTTCTGCTAATCAATTTCTGCGGCCCCAGCTCCAGGAGGAGCCCAGGGTGCTCAAACTGGGTCAGAGACCTGTCGGTCCTTCAGTCATCCGGAAACACCCGCACCTAGTCTGTACCTTAGAGCCCAGCTCTCTGCTGGGCCCAAGTCCTCCCCACCCCAGGCCTGGAAGATGCTTTGTGAGAGGTGGGGGACCTGGGCACTTCTCTGTGCTCTGTGTAAGTGCAAAAATGAGGGAATAACAGTACCTCTTCCAAGGCTGTCCTTGGGATTAACTAAGTGAGTATTTATGAAGCAACTTAAGTCACTGGCACTGGCAAGTGCTGCTACTGAGTTTCCTTTTATTCTCCCTAACTTTTCTTTTTTTCTTTTCCCATCTCTCTGTCTCTCTGTCTCTCTCTCTCTCTGTCTCTCTCTCTTATTGTTTCAAACAAGGTCTTGCTGCTGTGTGGCCCAGGCTGGCCTGGAACTCACCATGTAGTCCAGGCTAGCCTCGAACTCTTATCAATCCTCCTGCCTCAGCCTCCCAAGTACTGGGATTACAGGCATACGCCACCATTCTTGGCTTAACTTTTTATTTTTCATAGCTTGATTAAAATGTAATTTATATACCAAACAACTCACTTAAAGTATACAATTCAATGCATTCGGTTTGTTTACTACATTCACAAAGCTATACAATCATTATCACAATCAATTTAAAATACTTTATTACTCCCCCTAAAAATCTCCATAAACATTATCTCCACTAACAGTCACCTCCAATTTCCCTCCCCTCCTCCATTCCTAGGTAACTAACTACTAATTTATATTCTGTCTGTATAGATCTGACTATTCTGGAGATATCATACAAATAGAATAATATAACATGACATTTCATGTCTGGCTTCTGTCACTTAGCCAGGTTCATTGTAGCACATGTCAGTACTTTATTCCTTTACATGGCAGAATAATATTCCATTGCATGGATGTACCACATTTTAGTTACCCATTCATCAGCTAATGGACATTTGGGTTGTTTCCACTTAAGGACTATTATGAAAAATGTGGACAAGTTTTAATGTGGACATAACTTTTCATTTTTCTCAGAGGATAAGGTTCTTTACATGTTTGTCAAATAGAACATCCTCATCCCATCTGGGGCCACCTAGCAGAGACTCTGAGAATTAACCTCTACTGGGCACTTGCTATATGCCAGTTGCTATTCTAAGCAGGCTTACAAACACAGTCTTACAATTTCATCGAGATGGCTAGAATTGTTACCATCACTGTTTTCATGAAAAACCTACGATACAGAGAGGCAAAGCAACTTGCCCAGGGTCACACAGCTGATGTACACAGGAACCAGGACATAAGTCTGAAAAGAGCCCAGTTCCTTCTGTCATCACATTAGAGTCAAAGGGGAAGAGGATGTGGTGAGGGTTCTGGGAATGGAAATGAAATGTGGGAAGCCGATGCTCCTTCCCCCCCACTTGGTAGAGAGGCCCAGCTCTGTGAGAGCTCCTGTCTACAGCCTGAGGCAGAGTGAAACCAGCCAAGTTCACGCTTTGCTGCTGGGAGGGGAAGTAGGAAGTACCCCAGGTCTCTGTGATCAGCCTAGGGTTCCTGGCCCCAGGAAGCTGCCTGCTAGAACATCTCCATTTGCACACCTTTCCTATTTTGTGCTGTGGTTGTAAGTGCAAGAGAGGCTCCTGCATTTGGAGAGGCAGGCTGACATCTGCGTGGTGCCATCCAGGGTCACCGTGGTCTCAAGGCTCCAGTCCTCAGCGGGAAGAGTCCAGAAAGCCCCTCTGTTTCTTGACCAGTACCATGACAAGACTCAGGGTACCAAGAGCCTTTTGGAATTTGCTGACCCTGAAGCTCACCCCATTCCCCAGTGACCAGAAGGTTCCTGCCCACCCTCCTCAGACCCGCTTTTAAACCTCAGAAGGCTGGGAGGCTGAATCAGTGGCAGGCAGGGGCTGGGCAAGCCAAGAATCAGGGCAGAAACTCAGACAGCCCCAGAAAGCTGTAAGTGATGGATACAGGGATGGGCAGGAGAGTAGGGAAGGAGCCCCCCATGTCCCTAGACCCTGCCCGGCCATTCGCCATGCTGAAGGCAGGCCAGGCCTGCCCCCAGCAGCCATGTCCTTCTAGTGTCTTCTTTATCTGATCACTCATTCCTGAGCCTTGCTCAATCACGCGCCGACTCAGGAGAAAACTGGAGTCTTCTGGGGCCTCCTGGGATGGCCAGGCCCATCCACTGCATGAGAAGTTTTCTGGACAAAGGCTCAGGCAGTGATTTCATTTCCAAGTTACAAGGGCTTGCTGCTATACCTGCAAGCGCCAGCTCTAGTCTCAATATATCCACTGTCACATCTTCCTTCTAGGTGGTGAGGTGGTCAGCCTGAGCCGGAATTAGGAGTCCAGACATAGCATTCACTGGGCTTGGAGTCAAAATCCAACTTGACCACTTAGGAGCTGGGAGACCTGGGCAAGTCTCTGAACCTCCCTGTGTCTCAGTTTCTCCTTCTGTAAAATGGGTGTCCCATCCTCAGCCTGTCACCTTCAGCCTTATATCATGCTGGCCCAGTTCCATGTTCAATACGCAACAAAAGCCATTCCTGTCTCCACAGAACAGAGGAATGCAGACTTTGGCTCAGGATCACCAGTCACCTAACGTTCATTTTCCACCTGTCAGAACTTCTCTTGCTGCTCCAGCAGGCACTGTGACATGGTCCACCCCTATGGAGAGCAGGTACAAAGCAGCAAAACTGGGGCCCTGCCCAGCCCCAGGCTAGACTTAGGTCTTTTCTCCAAGGAGCTATGCTTGGTCAGGGCTGACATCAGTCTCCCCTAGTCCAGCAGGAGAAAGGAAGCAAAGGAGGACCAAAGGAGGCCAGGGGCCACTGTCCTGGCTCTCAGGTGGACTCAGAGGGCTGCTACAGGCTGGCTGGTGGGCAGTGGGGAAGGAAAGGGCCTGTGCCCAGGGAAAAGACCTATAGAAGCTCAGGTCCCCACCAGGGCCACGCTAGGTTCCTCCAGGCAAATTCCTTATGAGCTGGATAGTGAGCCCAGGGTACAGCTGGACCCTCCAGGGGTGGGGGGCTATTGCACTGGACACACGCCAGACACCACTCAGATAAAAGCTGGGGAGGCAAGCTCAGGCCACTCCCCGTCAGGGGCAGGGACTGACCCTGCTCCAGATCAGCACTGGCTCAAATAGCAGTTGGGCTTCAGCTTGCAGCTAGGCAGAACCAGGACCAGCAGGGGTGACATCTTAGTGGAGCTCTGATTATTCTCATAAAGAAGAGGCTGGGACTCAGAGAGGCTGAGTGACCCACCCAAGGTCACTCAGCAGGTGAACAGCAGAACTGGGGCTGGAATCCAGGCCTGACTGCTTCTGAACTGTCTGTTCCACCCCCCCCACCCCCCACTGCCTGCATGCCTGTCCAAGAGTGGGGGAGGCAGAAACAGGGAGAGGAAGGGACCACAGAAGACCAAGGGAAGAGTGGAGCATCTAGGGAGATGGCTATAGGCTCAAAAGAAGATGTGGGCGTGCCCAGCAGGAGGAAGGGCATGAGACTGAGCTGATACGGAAACCCCTGGATGCCACTTTAAGGAACAGGCCAAAGGGAACCGTGACATAAAGCAAAACTTTTCCCCTTCTTCAGAACCTAGACGAAGGCTCCAACCCAGCAAGAAGGTGATAAGCCAGGAAGAAAGTCCTCACCAGAAACCAACCATCCTGGCACCTCAATTTTAGGCTTCCAGCCTCTAGAACTGTAAGGAAGTAAACGTCTGTTGTTTAAGGCACCTCGTCAATGGTATTTTATTATGGTGGCCCAAGCTGACCAAAACAGTGCCTAGTACCCAGCTGAGGTCCTCAAGTCATGTCCATCCAGAAAGACTGAGGGGTCAAGACCACTTGGGGAGGGTCATCCCCATGTGCTGTGTCCTGAGGACACCTGGGTCAATGCAATAATCAGTCACCAAGGGCCCTGAGTCAGAAGCTGTTTATTAGCCAAAGCACACCAAGACCAGAATATGCTTGCCAAAAATGGAACTTTAAGACATCTACAGAGTTGTGTGGGCTTTAAGAATATATTTTCAGCTGCAAAGACAAAGATGGTGCATTTGACACGTCCCCAAACCTACCTACTGATCTATCTATATACAGTCCAACCCCCTTCCATTAATTAGTGCTTAACCTTAAGCTTCTCTTAGTGAAAAACAATTTTACTAATCAAGAACCTCCCAGAGTGGATGGTTCAGCTTGGAGCCAGCAGCTTATTAAATGGGGCATCACATCACCTAAGACATCGTAACTGCCTTGCTTTTACAAAATAAGGAGTATAGTGGGCTCTGCAGGACCCAAATGGAAATATTTTTTGAATTACAATTTTTCTAAGGCCTAGAATTATTGTCGTACAATGTTTTCCAATCACCTAGTGTCCGAAGATGCTGGGTATGACCCTTGGTGTGGCACCTGTCTTGAGACATGCTGAAAGGACAGCTGTGAGACAGAAGAGAGAAGAGTCCCTTTCTATGTCTATACAGATGATAGAAAATCATCACGAGCTATAAACATCTCAATACAAATGAGGTCCGATTGCCAGGGGCAGGAGCACCCTGGGCAAGCGTGCCTCTAACTGTGACTTTATCTGACAGACCTCATTGGGAGTGGGCTTGGGTCAAGGTAGCCAGGTGGCTGCAGCCCCTGGGGCTGGGAGCCCTGAACCCTCAGCTTATTCCTCCAGCTCCTTAATCAGGCCACTCCACTTGAGCCCTCGCTCCCAGCCTAGACCTTGCCAAGTGCCGTTACCTGGTAAGTTCTGAAGAGGGATGGATGTTCCATATCCACATGTGTAACCATAACAGCAGTATGGAACTTGGGGCACAGTTCCTGAGGGCAGATAATCCGGACTCTGCCTCTTATGTGGGCAAGTTACTAGACTGTTCTAAGCCTCAGTTTATCCACCTATAAAATGGGCTTGTAAGTGGTAGTTATTTCAGAGCATTGTCGAGAGGATAAGGGGGTGGATGAGTGGAAAGGCTTGTCGCATGGTGCCTGGATGTTGAGTATGCAATAAAAATTAGTAGGGGTGATGATGGGAAGGTTGGTGACTCAGGTGTGGGTGGTGCCAGGACCTCTGGCAGGTGACTTCACCTGTCCTTTGAAGGGCTGAGAGAAGCAAGAGCCCCTCCCTTAAGGGACAAGCTCACCTAGCCACACCATACCCACCTCCCACAGCTACCGCTCAGCCTTGGTCCCCAAGCACTGCACCCCATGAGTCTGAAATAGTCCCAGTCCCAGGCCCAGGCTGCGACTCACCAGCTAGACCTAAGAATGGAGGCAACCGGAGGGGGCAGAACACCTTCACCCCAGGGCTGGAACACCTCCCTCAGCGGCTCCCACTCTGTGCCTGGCCCTCACCACCCAGCTACTCCCCCACTCTCCAGCTACGTCCTCTCCCAGCTACTTCTCCCTACCTGGCCTGCTCCTTCATCAGCCAACTCCCTGTCACCCACCCGGTGATCACACATCACCTGCTCTGCCACTGTCAGTTGCTTCTCTTATCTGGAGCTGTTATCTTCTAATTTAATACCAGTTTGGAAGCATCAAGTGGATCCTGGCCTTTGTCAGGGCTGATGCGTCCTGGACTCCCTGCATCTGGATGCCACTGTCTCCTCCTAGAGCAAACCACTGATGTTGAGAGATGACAGGTCCCACCCACTATCTTTGAGGCCTTACGACAGGGCTACAGGGAGTGGCATTGCAGAGCTCACATGGTACATGCCACGGGATACTGCCAGGCAGAACCAGGGTCCTAGCCATGGTGGGAGGACCCCAGTGGCCGGGCAGCCCTCCCGGCACCAGGTGTGAGGCTCCTCCCCCTCCCAGGGCCCTGCCCCTAGCCAGCTCTGCAGTTCTGGATGTTTTGTCCTGAAAGCTGGGAGAGCTCCATTATGGATCTGATTAAATCATAAGGAATCTCATTTCAGGCTTGCCAGAAAACAAGTTATTTTCAGCATCCGTGGGCAGAAAATGGAGAAGAAAGTCATGAGCCGGAAGGAATGACTGTGTAAAAGCGGAGCCCATTCAGAGGAAGGTTGGCCACCGTGTCTCTTTGACAAACTGTTGGGTGCCAAAAAACTTGGGTGAAGCTTTTATAAAAATATACTGGGGTTTTGTGGGTTCTTTTAATAACAAGGGAACAGATTACATTTTGAAAAGTTAGCAAAAGCAACTTCTAGAAGCTAATGAGGGTCCCTCCAAAGAGCTTTTGTAATTAAGATGTAATAGAGATTTGTGATTAGCTTAGGAGGTGATGCATAGGATTCAGGGAATCTTACGTACCATAATGGTTATGATCTCCGCCAGAACTTTGCAGGGGGCAGATCCTTCTGTTTTAGAGACTCTGGGCTCTCTAATGCAAGAAGCCTTTAAGTTGCACATACGTAGGAGGCCAAAGCTTTTCACTTCCCTCTGGTTTATACTGAAAACTGCTGCTGTTGCAAAAAAAAAATCTTTCATACTAAAGTGTAAATGATTATAACAAGCATATCTTCATCTGAATGACTGATAGGCTGGCACTGAGTAAACAGTGATAGAAACAATAGGGATAGATATGGTAATGAGGGTGAACAGCAAAAAGATTAGGAAAAAAATAACAGATGTTAGTCTTGCTTCTGGCCTATGGTAACTGAAGCCAGTGGCAGATAATAGTAATATCTACACTGACCTTGTTCACGCCTCATCTTTTATATTCATGAATATTCATAGGTCCCCAGCTCTCTCCCACATCACTCTCCATGGCACAGATGAGGAATCCGAGTCCAAAAGAATTTAGATCATTTGTCCAAAGTCACAAAATAGGGACTACAACTCACCTCTGTCTCATTCCCTGTACTTAACCTTCCAGGTCTACCACATGTCTGCAAAGCTTCCCCACATTTCTGCCAAAGGCCCCTTCAAATTCGGTCCTCCATACTCTGAAATATTTTGTTACTGAGAACACTGCATTGTAAGCTAATAATTCATTCCATCTGGCTGATGATTATTTTTCTATTCCTGTTTGTTTCCACATCGATCCAGACTTTAACCCCAATTATCAAGAGTTCAACATAATATTATGAAATTACAAAAATCACTGCTATGGCTATGCGGCTAATGAGCAATAAAATTAAACCATCATAAAGACCACTCTCCAGCACTGAATTCTTACTGCCACACAGTTTGAGAGTCAATGCCAATGATATACTTGGCATTCTCAACCCAGGGTCCAGAGTGGTCAGACAGAGAGCTCTGGCCACAGTGTTTGGTCCACACCATAGATCCTAGATATTCAATGGATATCCACAACAAACAACAGTGTTCTGTCAGCATGACATGCTCAGGATTCTCACAATGTGTTGCTAGAATTCCAGTCTAAAGAAAAGCAAATTCTAGAATGTGTGGTAGATTGCTAACATGATGGCCCCAGTGAATCACTGCTTTCAGTACCCATGCACTTGCATGAACCCTTCTCAGTTCACTTGAAGCTTGGCCATGTGATTCAGTTTGCCCAATGAAGCATCAGCAAACATGACATAGCAAAAGCTTGATAAATGCTCGTGCATTGAGACTTACCTTCTTACAACCCTGAGACCACCATGCTAGATAAAGGACCATGTGGAGAAAGAGGCCAAGTCATCCAAGCTGAGCCCAGACACCTCTGCAGTTAACTACAGCCTTAGGCATGAGCCCAGGCAGGGTGTATTGGTTACTGTGACAAAATGCCTGAGGAAAACAACTTAAAAGAAGGAAAGACTTATTTTGGCTCATGTTTCAAAGGATTCAGTTCATGATCAACTGGTGCCCTTGTTTCTGGGCCTGTGGTGAGGCAGAACAGCATGGCAGAAGGGTTAGTAGAACAAAGCTGCTTACCTCATGGCAGCCAGGAAGCGGAGGGTGAGAGGGATGTGGAGGGAGAGATGAGGGAGGGGGAGAGAGGGAGAGGGACAGATGGGAGAGAGAGAGTAGGGGGTGGGGGGAGAAGAGAGGTCAGAGGCGCTAAAGACAAGATACACCCTTTAAGGGCTTGCTCCCAGTGACATGCTTTCTCCAATTAGGCTCTACCTCTTATAGTTTCCACTACTTCCCAACAGTCCAAACTCATCAATGGATTACAGAGCCTTCATGATTCAATCACTTCCCCAAAGCCCCACCTCTGAACACTACTATTTGGGACCAAACTTTCAACATATGAGCCATTAAGAAAAACATTCCAGATAAAACCACCACATAGGACCAGCAGAAGAACTGCCCAGTCAAGCCAAAGAATCACTGAGAACTAATAAACAGGTTTTTTTTTTTTTAACCATTAAGTGTTTGGAGGGGGTTCGGGTTTAGCTTAGTTGGCACAGCACTTGCTGTGTGTGCTCTGAGGGCTTGGGTTTGATCCCTGTTGTTGTGTACCATTGAGTCATGTCCAACTTACAGCGACCCCTATAGGGTTTTCAATGGCTGATTGTTTTGAGATAGCCTTGGGAATGGATTGCCATGTCCTTCTCCCAGGTTTGATCCCTAGCACTGTAAAAATGGGAGGAGGACCTGGCAGCCCACTCTTGAAACAATCAATCATCAAAAACCCTCTGAACAGCCCAGAAGCACTGACATAGTGCCGGGCATGGCACAGTGTCGGGGAGTGTTTCATTCTATTCTACATATAAGGTCACTGTGAGTCAGACCCTAACAACAACAAAAATCTAGTGTTTGGGCAGGGGGCTGTTATGGGAAAGGCAACTGATACAGCATAGCTCTTGATGGTGATTCATCTGGAGAACTGCCATTACTTTGTGGTGCCCAGGGAATTTGGGGTCCGTAAGTCAAAAAGCTTGTGTCTAGAGTTTCTCTTGAAGGACTAGAAGCCTATTCCTTCATGGGGATTTGGGTTTCAGTCATCTTTGTCTGTGTAAAGGACAAAGGTGCCATTTCCTTCCCCCTCCTCATCAGGTTTCTTACTTCACCCTTCTTAGTCTTTACCTCTCCTCTGAACAGAACTGCTTCAGCCAGGGAGAGGATGGGCAGCATGACCAGCTGTGTGGTGCTGTAAAGAGACCACTGAGTTGACAGGGCCATTGCCATCTTAGGTAGCCCCCCTCTTTGAGAAACTACATACTGGAAGAACTTTTTAACTGTCTGATTTTAACTGCCTGACAGCTTGATTAATTGTTCATTATTAACTGTTGATTGATTGTCTGTTAACCACCCATTCTGCTTCTGTACCACCCTGCTTACACAACAGAACTATTACCTGAGTGATTGTCTGTTACTAGAACTGCTTGGTTTTTTTTTGTTTTTGTTTTCATGCCAACTGCTTATACAAATCATACCAGGAACTTAGAGATTGTAGACAAATCATACAATTTGGAGATTATAAGCTTGCCAAAATTTGCCTTTATAAGCCCCCAGCAACTGTTCCTCAGGGCTATGGGTTTTGGAGAAACACTAGTCCTCCGTGGCTGCCAGCCCAATAAAAACTGTCTTTAATTGGTTTTTTGCTCCTTGTGGTGTGTTTCTGATCTCGGGTTACAACAGTGGCACAAACATGGGATGGGTATTCAGGACAATGCATCTGGAATATTCTTCTGCTTTTTAAACCTTAGCCTTCCTCCACATGGTTGTTTGATGATTTGGCTCTGGTGATTGAGAGCAGGGCTTAGGGTTCACACATTTACAAAGTCTCTGAGTTTCTTTGACAGAAATACTGATCATTTTCTTACTCCATTAGAAAGGAAGCCAGTGTCCTTAGAAGCCAAGCAAGAATAAATCATGCCAGAAACACCTCATCATCTATCACCTCAATAAGTGCCCCAGATTGAGAAATTTCCAAAATAGGAGCTCCTAATAGTTTGGATTGTGAATGTCCCCTAAAGGCCTATAGCTTAAAGGGTTGGCTCCCCAGTCTATGGTGCTATTGGGAGGCAGTGGGACCTTCATGAGGTAGGGCCTGTAGAAGGAAGTGAGGTCACTAGAGGTGTGTCCTTAAAGGGGATACTGTAACACTAGCCCAGTCTCCTCTATTCTACCTTTGCTTCCTAACTGTTATGAGGCAGGTAGGTACCCCCCACCAGTCACTCACACTGTGAGGTACTGTGCCACCTTACGCTTAAAGCAATAGGGCCAGTGACCATAGACTGAAACCTCCAAAACCCAGACCCAAAATAAACCATCCTTCCTTTGAAGTTGATTATCTTGAGCATTCTGTCAGAGTTATGGAAAGCTGATTAACATAGGAACTATCTAGACTCCAATGAGCCTCGATATGTCTCGCATTGATGACCTCACTAATGCTTAAAGAGATGCCTGTCGAGTGTCATGGTGGTTTGAATTTGAGCAAAGTTCCTAAGGAGTTCCAGTTGGCTCAGTCTCCTCGAGACCTCCAGAAATACCTGGTGACTGACCATGGCCGACCAGACTACCCAAAGTTCTTTCTTCTCCCAAGTGTAGTTTCATAGCATCCGGGACTATGAGGCTGCCACATAAAAACGCAACAGTGTCACAGGAGAATGAGAATTGCCTTGTATGACAGAAACTCATTCAAGCACGGTCAGTTCATTCTGTGTTTGTAGGCAGACCTGGCTGAGAAGCGAAATCACAATCAGAAGGTTGCGAGGAAGTATATAATCAGCATGTTTAGCGGCATTGTGCCAAGATGGTCAAACTCTCTTTTCCATAATTAGCTTATCCTTAGCAACAGGATGGTAATCTTCAAAGTTGCTGGTCACAGTGTCCTCTCCTCTGGAAAGTATTAAATAGCATTACTCATAAATCATCTCCTAGCATCCTTTTTCGAGGTATCTATTCTCGGCAAGGCCCTCTGTATATTACCTACAGCCACTGTAAATTATATGGATGCTGTGCTCCCCTCAAAGCAACTGTGCTACACTCTGAGCTCCAAGATGGCCTGGCCCAGTTCACTGCTTGTTCACTACTGAACCACCAGCACTGGCCTGATGAGGCCCAGAACATGCCCCACGAATGTCTGTGCAAGAATCTCTGCTCTGAGTCATGAAATTTGTTGCAATTTAACTCCCAGGAAGAAATCTGAGTGGTTTTTTTTTTTAGGAAAGGCTGTCTCTTTTTTTTTTATACTAGAAATTTGCCATTGCCTCCATATACCAACTATAAATACCAGTGCCGTCACATTCATTTAAATTGCACAACTACTCCTACTAAGTAATGATTGACTTTTTGTTTTTGTTTGTTTGTTTGTTTGAGACAGGGTTACAATCCTCCTCCTTCAGCCTCCAAAGTACTAGGATTACTGGCATGTGCCACCACATCCAGTTTATTGATTGACTTTGATATGCTAATTCAAAGGGAATCTTGAAGGGTGCACCCCCATGCTGTTTTTGGCCATGGCCTATTCAACATTTTTAGGAGAGATTTGGATAATAATGAAGAACTGCATTTCTGATATAGTGGCCACTAATCCAGCCACAGTTGCCTATTTAAATTATTTTAATTAAATAAAGTAAAAATTTCAGTTCCTCCATCACCCTACTCAGATTTTAAATGCTCAGTAGCCACATGTGGTTAGCAGCTACAATATTGGTAGCACATTTTCATCATTAGACAAAGCCCTATTGCACAACTCTGACCTAGAAGGCAAATAATCATTGCATTTATGAATGACAACAAGGGCTGGTGAATATTTCATTTGAAGTGGTCACATTTGTTTCTGGCCCAATCAGTATCCATTTTCTCTCCTTCTGGGAGTAGCATCACATTTCCCTGGGATAAGTATAACATATTCCCTGGTGTTAGTCTACGGGTCTGGGGCAAGTTAACTCTAGGAGAGGGCATATGGCTCAGACAGGACCCATCATAGCATTGCTTTCCTGATCTAGCCACTGTGAGTGACTCCAAGATAGGTATGTAGCAATCTTTGACTTGTTGAACCAGGGACGGTGCTGGGAAGAAATCTTGTTCTTGCTGGGGTTGCTAAAAGGACAGAATATATATTTTGAGCTGCTCATGGCCAGCTATTCAGACTTTTTGATAATCCCCTGTATCTACATGTGCCTAAAGCTGTGATCTCCTTGACCTTTCAGCTACTTGAACATTATTTTCCTTAAGTTAGCTTGAGTTTCTGTCACTGATGACACAAAAATCCTAATTTATCATTCAAGAATCCAAAATTATCTGAGCAGGTGGATAATGGGCTCAGAACTCAACAAGACAAATTTAGAACATTGACTTTAATGTCAAAAATCAACTATGTGTCCAGGAAGGCTTCTGGGTACTGCTCATGTTCTGGCTTTTTATCTGAGTGTTGGTTACATGAGCATTGTTATAAACTGATTATGAAATGCCCCCATAAGTTTATGTGTTTGAATGCTTAGTCCCTAGCTGGTGGTGCTATCTTGTGAGATTATGGAAATGTTAGGAGGTGGGACCTAGTTAAAGGAGGTAGTTCACTGGGAGTGGGTCCATGGGGCCATATTATCCCTAGCCCCATCCTATAAGCTTTCTCTGCTTCCTGGCTGCTCTGATGTGAACAGCTGACCTCCACCACACATTCCTGCCGCAGTGATGTTTCCTGCCCAAGTGCATAGGGCCAAGCAACTATATGGACTGAGCCCTCTGAAACTGTGAGCCAAAATAAATCTTTCCTCTTGTAAATTGTTTTTATTTCACATTCTGTCACAGCAACATGAAAGTAACTAATACAGATGCACTTAGCACATGAAAGTGCAACTAGCTTTGCCCGTTTTCTGTTTGAAGAATATAGTTTAACAAATAGTTTCTTAGAAAATCAGGATGGGGAAGATGCTTCACTAAAGGGAAACCAACTTAGGGGCGGGGATATTTTCTTATAAATTCAATATGAGTCAAAAAAAAAAAAAACCTCAACAGAACTTGGGAAGGATATAGACAAAGTAGAGCATTTTCACAAATCACAAAGTCATACACACATATATATCATAAAATATATGGATATGAATAAATATATATACACACACACATATTGGGGTGGTGGGAGACAGGAGTAGCTAGCCTGAAGAGAAGAGGTGAGATTACAGGATATGGATCAGACCAATACTCTCAGGCTCACTGAAACAATAGAACGATCAAACAACTTGTGATCTGCAAAGAATGTTCTTTTATGTCCCGAAAAGCCCAAGTGAACCTACTGAAAATCCAAGAGTATGATGAAACAGCTTGATATAACATAAATATACAAAACCCCAAAAGCCCTCCTTTCAAGAAGTAAATGGGACTAATATGCAAAAGAATAAACCCTCCAATTTTCATAAAGGATATGAAAGTATACTTTCCCAATAGAGATATATGTCATATGCCTGCTTTGAAAAACCCACCGTGATAAACATATCAGTTTAGTCCAAATTAATATATTGGCTTTTATAATAATATCTCTAATTTTTTGGAAGTTTGGAGGAAAACTTGACCAAAAAGGCCTAGATACTATATGAACAACTGAAAATAACCAAGAACATCTTGAAAAAGAACAGCAACATGAGAAAGGAGTTGTTCTATGATATATCAAGCCACAATATAAAACTACAGGATTAAGGTAATAAGTAGCTGGCATAGAAACAGAGTATTGAAACAGAATACACAGCCTGGCAAGTTACTCTTCTTTATAGATGAGGCTATAGAATAGGAGGGCAGTGTCACAAACTTGTAGGAAAGTGAAGGATGCTGAAACAACGCTTGGGAAACAAAGTTTGACAGATTCTTATTTATCACTTTATACTAAAATGGATTCCACAGAGAATATGTCTTTAATTTACTTAAACAATGCCACAAAGACCAAGAAGTAAATACAGACATTGCCAGGTGAGGAAACACTTTAGACCAATACTAGACAGGCTTTTTGTATGGGCAAGACAGTAAATATTTTCATTTTTGCAGGCCATTTTCTGTTACTCAGCTCTTCTATTATAATGTAAAATCAGCCATGGATGATATGCAAATGAGGGAGCATAACTGTGTTTCAATAGAATTTTATTTATAAAAACAGATAGTGTGAAGATCTAGTCTTTAAGCCAAAGTTTTCTAACTACTTCTTTAAAGGGAGAAGAATGAAATAATAAGGGTAAAGTAAGCAAGTTTAATTAGGTTTAATTAAATAAAAATTAAAAACTCCAATGCATTAATAAAAACTACAAAATGATAAAGCAAATACACACACATACATATACACATATACACACTGCAGAAAAAATATGAAGCATACATGACAAGGGGCTGACATCCTCTCTCTGTTATTTCCTCTCTCTCTCATCTCACACACACAAACATGTACAACCATCAAACTCAATAAGAAAAAAATTAGAAGAAAAAGTGAACAAAAAATAGACAACCCAGAAAGAGAGGTGAATAACCAGTAAGTTCATTTAACATTAGACATCTGGATTTTGCCCAAATTAAGACAACAAACATATTCTCTGTTTTTCAAATATATCAGCAAAGATATGTTTTGGTGTCATCACCCAGTGTGGATGTGAAAGGCAGAAATAAGGCAGGCCTGCTACTCACTACCAGTGACCAAGTGAGCAGCTTATATGGAAACCTTATAGGCATTTACATCTTCACATCCAATAAAAGCTAGGAGTCTAGCCTAAGTAAATAACCAAAACTGTGGCCAAATATATTCATACATTGATATTCATAAAGTACAATTTATAGTATGAAAAAATCAGGAAGATCCTCAAAATACAATAATAAGGGAGTGGTTGCATAAATTATGGTACATCCAGACAGGGGTATATAAGGTCATCCTTAAAAATCTCTTTTGAGCCAGGCATAGTGGTGCACACCCGTAATCCCAGAGACTCAGGAGGCAGGGGCAGGAGGATTGCAAGTTCGAGATCAGAGGCAGTCTGTGTAATTTAATGAGAATCTGTGTCAAAAAGTAAAAAAATAGGGTAGGGGTGCATCTCAGTGGTGCAGCACTTGCAAAGTACATCTAAGCGCAAGGCCCTGGGTTCAACCCCCCAGTACTGCAAAAATAAAAGTTAAAATTAAAAAATCTCTTTTCCAAAGATTCTATAAAAATGAGACAAAACATTTGACCTCTTAATAACATTTGATTCAGCCACCTTCTTCCCAGACCTGCCTCTAGAAACACCTCTGTCCCTGTGCTTCTGAGATACCACTCCATCCTAGTTTTCTTACTTCTTACATTACAAATGATTTTTGATTTGATTTGCTCTCTGCTTCTTGGCTTAATGTGGGCCCATTGAGGTGCCCGGGGCTTCCTCTTGCTTCCCAAATGCTCTCAGACAGTCCCATGGCTTTGAGCAGCCTGCATTCACATACTGCTGCCTCCCGAAATGTAACACCCATCCCTCTTCTCTCCCCTGAGCTCCAGGCTCACATGCTCACTTACCTGTATCCCTCAATGGTAAAAGGGCCGATTATCTTGGACAGTCCTACAGAACTCTCGATTCTCTCCAAATCCCCACCTCCCCTCTCCCCTAATCTTCCCAGTCTCAGAATGCACCACCATCTATGTAGGTACTAAGGCCAAAATCCCAGATGTCATCAGGGGGTCTCCACTTTCGTCACCTGACACCTGGCCCCATTGGCTCCGCCTCACTGCTGCAGCCCCTGACTCCCTCTGCAGACTCGTGCCTGGGTCACTGTGACAGCTTCTTTGAGGCTTCGATGTTCCCACTTGCCCCCAGCAGCCAGGACAATCTATGTCTAATTCAAAATCTCTATCTCATTGTAGAATTCCCCTCTCAAAATGTGCCAGCAGCTTGTTGTCTGAATTAAATTACATGTACACTTCCAACCCAGTTCTTCGCTAGCCCACCTCTCTACCTCTCACCCTCTTACCTCCCATCTTTTGTCCTTAACTGCACCAGGCTCATTCCCATTGCAGGCCCTTTAAAACATGTTAGGTTCTTAAAATGCCTGCGGCCATAGCACTGTGGTTTCCAAACTCGGATCTGGTTACACCTGGGAACACCAGGTACTGTAGGCTTGGGAGAAGGACCAGGTAACTCACTCCCAAAAATCAATCTGCCACTGAAAACCCTATGAATAGCAGAGAAGCACTGACAATATTGTTTCACCTGTTGTACGTAGGGTTGCTAAGACTCGACAGCACTTAACAACAACAAGGTTCTTCAAAGCCCATAGTGGATGCCAAATGTTGCGCTGACAAGGGAATGTTAAGGTAAAAGTGGTTTTGAAAATATTCCATGTTTGTGCATAGATCCAAAGACAGGGTTTCCAGGAGGTAAAAGTTATTTCCATAACAACACGAACTGTTATTGGCATTTTCCACTGCGTTGCCATTTGAATGGATGGTGCAGAAGCAGTGGTGGGTAAAACTACTGTCACTTTAACAGAATCAGCCAAGTGGCATCCAACTTCACTAGCAGTCTCTGTATTCTTCACAGTTTTATATGTGCAGGAAAAAAATCAATACCAGTTTCCTTTCAAAATGTCCTTAATGAAGCAGCAAAATCCAGTAATTTCATTAGATCTCAACTCACAGTACATTTCCTTTTAATATTCTGTGTAACAAATTGAGAAAGACTCATGTCTTTGATCATTTTCTCAAGCAATTGTTTAAATTATACACTAAGCTGGCCTCTTCTCTGGCAGAACATGGCTCCTACCTAAAGATATTTTCCTACAATGAACAAAGAGATCCTGTAGAAACTGATAGCATTTGTTGCTAATGATATAATTTGAATTTTACTTTATTTGTTTATTTTCAGTGCTGGGGATGAAGCCCAGCGTCTTGCTAATACTAATCACATACTCTATTAACACTGAGCTATATCCCCAACCAAAGTTTCAAATTTAACAATCGCCACCATGAGCTTATGGTTTTATGGTACTCAAAGAATTTTTCTGATGAGATTCATGTTGAAATTATAAATTTTTTATATTATATAATGAGATATGTTAATATTTGGAACTCTATGAATATTTTCTAACAGATCAATATATTTAAAAAGTGATGTAATGTTTAAAAAAGTATATATGGGAAAGAGACAACCAAAATGCAAGACAGACCACTGGATTCTTATGTAACAGAGTAAGAAAAGTTAAAAATTGAAATAGTTTCAGATTCTCCATTGCAATTAACCAGTAAGAAGCTACCACCTGTTGAGTTTAGATGTAGTACCAAAAGAAAAACAATTAAAATATTTCCTCCCTTTCCCAACTACATATCTGTGTAAGGTAAGATTTTCTTCATTTATTTCAACCAAGGGCTGGGATTTAGCTCAGTTGGTAGAGCACCACTCTGCAGTCTCTGAGGTCCTGAGTTTGATTCCCAGCACCGCAAAAATGGGAGAAGGACGTGGCAACCCACTCCCAAGGCAATCCCGAAACAATCTGCCATTGAAAACCCTATGAGGGTTGCTATGAGTTGGACACGACTCAATGGCACCTAACAACAACAACAACAACAACAATTTCAACCAAAATAACAGCTCACAACAGATTGAATGAGGAAGCAGATAAGAGAATCCAGCTGTCTTCTATGAAGCCAGACCTTAAAAACATTTGCAAATGTATAAAATAAGGTTATTTTTTCACCATTTTTTGTTTTGAAAAAATCATTACTCTTCATAAAAATACTAATGTTAATGCGGTAGCTTTAAAATATGTCCACAAATGCTCCTTCTTCAAGAGATGGAGCTTAATTTCCTCCCCCTCAGTGTGGGCTGGACCAAGCAAGTAATTTCTAATGAATAGAATACAGTGGAAGTGATGGTGGGTGACTTCGAAGGTCATAAAAGGTATTCTGCCTTCTGTTACCTCTCGGATCACCCACTCTGTGGCCCCCTGCCACCTGCTATGCTAAGAAAACACTCAAGCAGCCCTACAGAGAGGCTCCCATAGCAAGGAACTGAGACCTCCTACCCAGAGCCACATGAGTGCGCCATCTTGGAAGTAGACCTCCCAGCACCAGACAAACCTTGAGCTGATTACATCCTTAGGAGACATCCTAGGGCTGGAACCTCCCAACTAAGCTGCTCCAAGATTCCCTAGCCATGTAAAATTAATAAGACTATAATTGTTTATTGTTCTGAGCTGCTAAAGTTGAGCTGCTGCTATGTAGCAAAAGATAATTACTATAATAGATAATGGAGTTTATTGTTCTGATTTAATGAATGAATAAATGTTTAATGCCTCAGTTTAATTTCTTTTTTTTTTTTTCAGAAAATGAAACAAAGTTATAGAGTTTACTAAATACATGCTTTAGAATAAGCACAGGTCCTCAGAGAGAAAGTGAGGTGCTTAAGAAGAGAGTCATAGTACACGTCCAAGACATGGACCTGGGCTTCTCAAGAGAGAGAGAAAAAAACCTCAGTTTCATTTATAGTACAGTAAATATTGACAAATAAGCCTCAGTTAAACAAAACCTGTCAGGGGTTCTGTTTTTAAGAAAATAAAGGAGCCCTGAGGCCGAAAAGATTGAGGACTACTGCTCCAAACCCTTTGTAAATTTCCCCTTTATTAAACTTTCTTCTAGTTACCCCAAGAAAGAGCACCATTTATTTACATAACATAACAATATCAAAATACTATATATTATCAATATTGCTCAGTGGAAGTATGAATAATTTTATCTTGTTGCTGTTGTTGTTCTTAGGTGCCCTAAGGTTGGTGTCGCATTCATAGCAACCCTATTTACAATAGGCGAAACGCTATTGTCAGGGCTTTTCTGCTATTCATAGGGTTCTCAATGGCTGATTGGTTTTTGGCAGTGGGTTGCCAGGTCCTTCTCCCAAGCCTACAGCACCTGCTGTTCCCAGGTGGTCTCCCATCCAAGTACTAACCAAGGCCAACCCTGCTTAGCTTCTGAGATCTGATGGGATCGGTTGCCACAGCGGTAGAGCTGCAGGCTTTATCTTCTCAGTATTTCATTTTTCTGTACCTTTAAAGTTTTCTACAAGTTTGCATTATTTTGATAAGGAGAAAAGAAACGTCCCTTTTCAAAAGCACCCAAAGTGAAAGTCAGAGTCATTTCCTGCTGACGAGCCAGTGGTCTGAGCTTCACCCTGCAGAACCAACCCAGGTGCCCATAGAGGTGCCTGCGGCTGGGAGAGGTTTGAAGGGGCTGGGTGGACCGATTTCTAGCACCCCTCAGCCAACCTTGGCCAGAATAGCTCTTTCCTCTGTTTTACATATTGGTTTTCTGTACAATGTTTCATTTAAATAAAAGTTTCCACTGCCTTAGGAAAAAGGTTTGAAAACATTTACCATGAGAATGACACTTGAAGAGCTTAAAATTCAAAGTATGTAAGAATCACTGGAATGTTTTCCTTTTCTATGTGAACAGAGTTTCCATAAAGAGAGCTTTACACCTTCTGGGAGAAAATCAGAAGCCCCAACACATCAGTGGTGTTGAACAGGCTGGGCTCCTGTGGCCCTGAAAAGAAGTAATGGCAGGGCGTGGGAGGGTAAAGGGCTTATCTGGGGTCCAGAAGAACCACCAGGGTCTGTATGCCTGAAATGAGCACAGATCAGAACCACAGGTGGGTGGTTCTCTGTTTTCTAGAGAAAACCAAAAGTAGGAGGTGCCAAAACCCCCTGGTAGGCAAAAGCAAGACACTACAGATCTGGGCTTGAGTCCTGGGTCTGATATGTAAAGCCTTCAGGACCTGGGCAAGTGACTTAGCTTCTTTGACCTTCCATCTCCTTATCTGTAAAATGGGATGTGAGAATAAAACATGGTGCAGTCAACTTATACAACTGTTCAGCCATTTGTTCAACAGGGAAATATAAGCCGGTTGCCGTAGAATGCGCCTAGAGTCCCAGGCACTTGGGGGGATGAGGAGAGAGAATTTGAGTTTGAGGCCAGAGGCAGCCTGTTCAATTCAGCGAGATCCTGTCTCAAAACAAAAAATAAAAAAGGGGCTGGGGTGCAGCTCAGTGGTAGAGCACTTGCCTAGCATGCAGGAGGCCCGAGTTCAACCTCCCAGTACTGCCAAAGGAAAATAAAGTACCATATTGAGAGGAGTTAGAAAATTTCAAGTAAGATTAGGGAAGGAGGGCCTGGAGGCCCTGCTTTCCCTACTCACTGAGACAGGGTAACCAGTTAGGCTACCTGAGTTCCCATGAGACCACCCAGGCTTCAAGGAAAGTATATAGTGACCTCATTGCCAGATGGACACCTCACCTCACATAATGGATTAAGATCTATTTAGAAACAATAGAAATGGCCTCCCAACCCTCCCCTTAAGAATTTGCAATAAAATACCCTGCAGTCAGGACCCCCTTCATCTCTCCTGGAGAAGGCTTTTGTCTGTCCTTTTAATAAAAATCCCCTTTGCTCTAACTTGCCTTTGCTATCTGCCTGTTTATTCCTGGGTCCATGGAGCCAGGGGCCCGCACCTTGGACCTGAGAAGAAATTCCAGTCTCAATAGGACCCAGCAATTCCATTCCTAGGAACTATCCAAAGAAATGAAAGCAAATGTCCACAAAAAGGCTTCCACCCATACATTCTTAGCAGTGTTATTCATCGTAATCAGCAATGGCTCCAATCCAAATATTCATCATCTAGTGAATGGATAAAGCAAGTGCGATCGATATATCTGTACAATGGAACACTACAAGGCAAAGAAAAGGAAAGAAGCAGTTGTATACGCTACAACCTGCCTGAATCTCAAGAACAACATTCTAAATGAAAGAAGCCAATCACAAAGGACCATACATTGTATGATTCCATGTCAACGAAATGTACAGAATAGGCAAATAGAGAAGGACAGAAAGTAGGTCAGTAGTTGCCTGGGACTGAGGTGGGATCTAGGAATGACTGCACATTGTTCATAAGCAGTGAGAAAAATGCTCTACAACTGGATTGTGGCAATGGCCATACAAATCTGTGAATTCACTGAAAACTACTCAACTGTACACACTACATGGGCAAATCTTATATGTAAGTTCAACCCCAAGTGATTTTGTAAAAATAGGGTTTGGTTGGGCACTGTGGTTCATGCGTGTAATCCCAGCAACTTGGGAGGTGGAGGCAGGAGGATCACAAGTTCAAGGCCAGAAGTACCCTGTGAGATCCTGTCTCAGATAAAAAATTTTAGGAAAGGGGCTGGAGGTACAGCTCAGTGGTAGAGTATTTAAATACAAAGCATTGTGAGGCCCTGGGTTCAACCCCAAGTACCACAAGATGACAGTCAGAATATATAAGAGAAGAAGTTGTGTAAATGTAGAACAATAGATAATACAGAAACAACAATTTATATCACTTATTTACTTCTCACCACACCTTTTCAACATTTACTATCTTTTTTTTTTTTTTGGTACTAAAACCCAGGGCCTTGCACATGCTAGGCAAGTGCTCTCCCACTGAGCTGTACCTCTAGCTCCCTTTTTCTTTATTTTTTATATTGAGTAAAGGTCTCACTGAGTTGCACAGGCTGCCTCTGGCCTCAAACTTGTGATCCTCCTGCCTCCGCTTCCTGAGGTGATGGGATCACAGACATGAGCCATGGTGCCTGGCATTACCATCTCAATTTAACCTCTCAACAACTTTATGAAGCAAGTATATTATTATCATTCTCATTTTCAACTTTACAAGTGGGAGAACCGAGCACTGGGCAGTTAAGTAACTTTCCTAAGAATGCACAGCTAGTAAATGGCAGAGCTGAGATATGAATTCTGGAGGATGAAGCACAGCCTGTACTCTTAGCTTGGACACTCCCCAGCCTCTCAGTGAACATCAGCTGTGTGTTGAGTTTCTGCTTTGACTAGTGTTGGGGCTGGGGTATAGAAAGGCTCAAAGATGGTTCCCCACACCAGACCCAAACCTGAACAGCTTAGAGGAGTTGGTCAAGGGAAGTGTTTCAGTAGAGGGCACTGCATACATAAAAGGAGAGGAGGTAAGGGAACAGGGGAGCCAGGAGCAGGAGCTGGCTGGCCAGTGGGAGGATGATTGCAAGCAGTGAGGGTGGGGCTTGGGCAGGGTCAAGGTCAGGGACAAGGACCTAACCTAAAGCCACCATAGAGCTAGAAAAGGAAATTTGATGAGTTCCCCAGCGCTGCCTTTCTCTAGAGAACACCTCACATTTCCAGGCAGGTGAGGAAGGTTGACTCAGAGGATGCTGTGGGCTCAGGGGAGCCGGGAGCTGCCACCCGGTGTTCCCTCTCCACTGTGAGCTGACACCCCAGCAGCCTCCGCAACACCAGCTCCACCAGCTAGCAGAAGCCGTTCCCAGCCAGCTGGGAGCAACAGGCTCTGTCAGGCTGCCAGGAAGCTGAGCAGAGCCCAGCAAGATCCAGGTCTACTGATGCCAACTCACAAACGCCACCCCCTGAGCACCCTCCACCTGCAAATGCAACCGACTGTCTCCAGAGCAGGGGGCCAGCACCAGGGCCTAGCACTTTTCTCATTCAGATGTCATACCCTTCAATCCAGTTCTTCCATTTTTCCACATCTGGCCTACACATCTATATTTGCATGCATGCACAAAATGTTCACTGTGGCAAAAGCAGAACTACTGGAAATATCTTTCAGGCCATCGATAAGAAACTACTCCCAAATTCTGGTGACACCATACTATGGAACACTACCCAGCGGTTCAAATGAACAGTGCAGACCTATTGCACTCTACATGTTCTGGCATGAAAATATCTCCAAGACATATTGTTGGGTTAAAAAAAAAATTGCAGAATAATGTGTTCAGGATTCCAAGATGTCATCATTTATGTAATAACTAAAATTAAAAAAAAAACCTAGCTCTGTATTTCTCCAAGTCCACTAAGCATAACTAAATGAGAAAAGTGACCCAAAGGAAACACATCAAACTGCAAGCAGTGATCATAGAGGGATGAAGGGAAGGGAAGGAAGGAGGTCTAAAGGATGGAAGGAGGGAATGGACTTGCTACTTTGTATGCCTTTATATTTTTTTGAGTTTTACAAAATGTGTTTGTGCCGGGCACCATGGTGCACACCCGTAATCCAAGGGACTCAGGAGGCTGGAGGCAGGAGGATCAAGAGTTTGAGGCCAGAGGCAGCCTGCACAACTCAGTGAGACCCTGTCTCAAAACATATAAAAAGGTCAGGGGTGTAGATTAGTGATAGAGCACTTGCCTACCAAGCACAAGGCACCAAAGAAGGAAAGAATTTGTTTGTGTATAGTTATGTTCTTAAAAATATTAAAGTCTGGGCTCAGAATGGGGCTCAGTGGTGGCATGCCTGCCTGGCACCTTAAAAAAAAAAATTAAAGTCTGTAAAAAATTTCCAGCTGGGCACAGTGGTACACACATGTAATCCCAACTACTCAGGAGGGTGAGGTGAGAGGACCACAAGTTCAAGGCCTGTCTGGGCAACCTGGCGAGACTCTGTCTCAAAATAAAAAATTTTTAAAGGTAGGGATATGGCTCAGTGGCAGAGCCCTTGCCAGACATGTGCAAAGCCCTGGCTTCAAATTTCCAGGGCTGCAAAAACACAAAGAAAAGGGAAAAAAAGAACCCAAAGAAGAACTGCTTTGAAATCACCACTGTTCTGACACAAGGCTCAGGGTAACTTTGCAAAGAGCTGTCACATCCAGGATCTTTTCTAATTCCTGCCACACCCCCTTGTGGGCACGCTTTCAAAACCTCCATTCTATAGACTGGAAAAATTAGACCCAGAGAGGTGCTCAGGTTGTAGGCAGGGCATGGGGTGGGGGCACCAGTCCTTGAACTCCAAGTCCAGCTCTTTTTCTAACCAGTACACCTGCCAGTCACCAAGGGGTGGGGCTCCCCCATCCCCCTAGGTGCTCTCTGAAGCACACAGCCTGTTCATAGAGCCTGGAAAAAGCCCCAGTCTCTAGGGGAGGGGAAATGGGGCTTTGTGGGGGAAGAGGGGAGTAAAGGAAGAGGGGAGAGAAGAGATGATGAACCTCCACCTCCGTCAAAAATTAGACCTCATGATGAGCAGCCTCCTGAGTAGGATGGGGCTGCCACGTCACTCGGCAAACCACACGTGGGAAGGAGCCTCAAGGCCACGTCCCTGAGCCTGAGCCATGCTCACCTGTGCTCCCAGCAGAGCTGTTTGCAGCTGACTGGGTCTAGGAACGTGTCTCTACTCAATTCCTAGAGCCCTTTGTTACCAGGGCTAGAACCTGGAGGACAAAGTGAATACAGGTTGAGTATCCCTTATCCAAAATGCTTGGGAGCAGAAGAATTTAGGATTTTGGATATTTCTCAGAGCTTGAATACTTGGGATAGGACCCAAATCTTTTTTCATATATATTTGCTGCACAAAGCCTGAAGGGTTTCTTGTTGTTTGTTTGTGACAGGATCTTGCTATGTAGCCAGACTTGCCTCAAATTCATGATCCCAGTGTCTCAGCCTCCAGAGTGCTGAGATCACAGGCAGGCGCCATGACACCTGACTGAAGGTAATTTTATACAGCATTTTTAGCACATCAGTGTTTTGACTACAACCCATCACATGAGGTCAAGTGTAGAATTTTCCACTTGTGGCATTGTGTAGGCTCTTGAAAAATTTCAAATTCTGGAGCATTTTGCACTTCAGATTTTCAGAGTTAGGGATGCTCAAACTGTAAAAACCCGATGCCCTCTTATGCTGTCCCTTACCCTTCGGCTCTCCCACTGACTGCTCTAGCACCCAGTGCCTTCAGAGTGTGCAGAGGGGCCCAGGAAACATGGTTGGGCTTCTCTGGGGACAAGAGAAAGGCACAATGTGAGAGGCTGCAAAGGCAGGTCAAAGGACATGTGCACAAGCTTAACTATAAAGAGCAGGCATGGCCCCTTCAGCCCATGCTCAGAGAAGAGGGTGTGGGTCAAATCATGGGTCTGCCCTTCATCCTTGCAATAGGAAGCAAACCTACAAAGCCACAGGACAGAGATTGCAGCTTTTTTTTTTTTTTTTTTTTTTTTTTTTTTTTTTAGACAGGGTCTAACTGTGTAGCCCAGGCTCTCCTGGAACTCACTATGTAAAGGAGGTTAGCTTTGAATTCACATCAATCCTCCTTCCTCTGCCTCCCAAGTGCTAGGATTACAGGCGTGTACCACCACACCCAGCTTATACATAGTTCTTGAGTATGGTGGTATCTGGCTCATGAGACACATAATAATGATATAACTAAATAAAATATAATGAGTATAGGATATCTATACAATTTGGAAACAGACTGTATGAATGTGTATGTGTCTATATTTATTCATTCATTTTTTTAGAGTGAAAATATCCTAGATGATATTACGCATATTTGTTTTCAGACTTTATGGCCATCCTATGATAATGTAAGTTATAAATTTAATATAATAAGACATATAAATAATACAATAAAACATATTAATAACAACTTACTCAGGATGAAGGACCATGTCCAAGAGAACTTCACAGGTATTACCTAATTTAATGTTCACCACAGGCCCATAAGATGGATTCTATTACCGAACACATTTTATAGAGGTGAAAATTAAGGACAGGGACTTGTCTACCACCAGGGTCAAGTAAGAACTGCCAAAGCAAGTTTTAGACCCAAGGAGTCTAAGTTCAGGGTCTATGCTCTTTCTTGTTTTTTGTTTTTGTTTTGTTGGTGGTAATGGGGGGCTGAACCCAAGTCCTTGCACATACTTTGGAAGCACTCTACCCCTGGGATGCACCTACAACCTCTTTTTTCTTTTCTTTTTTTTTTTAAATCTTGAGACAGGATCTGGCTAAATTATGCAGGCTGCCTTTGGCCTCAAACTTGCAATCTTCCTGCCTTTGTATCTGGAAGCGCTGGGATTACAGGCATGCACTAGCATGCCCAGCTATGGTCTATCCTCTTAGCCACACTCTACCTTCTATGTTGCAGGAAAAGCTAAAGATCCAGATCAAGAACCAGGTACCTTAGGGCAGGCTTCCAATCCCAGTGACTCCAGAGGCTGAGGCAAGAGGATCACAAGTTCAAGGCCAGAGGCAGCCTGTGCAATTTAGTGAGACTCTGCCTCAAAAATTTTAAGAAGAGAGCTGGGGATGCAGGAGGTATTGCCTTTTGTAGCATGCTTGAGGCCCTGAGTTCAATCCCAAGTGATAACGCACAGAAAAAGGAAGGAGGGTGGTAGGAAGAACCAGAACAGGGCTGGGGGTGTGGTGCGTTGGTAGAGCAAGTTCCTAGTATGTGCAAAGGCCCAGGGTTTGATGACCCGCCTTCCAAAAAGAAAAATAAATAAATAAATCCTATGAGTATGTCGCTATTGGAGGGGAGAAATCAGATCCAACTAGTTAGTTACTCTATCTAGAATGCCAATGTGCAGGAAGTAGATTGTCAGTAAATATTCGGAAGGGAGATTATTATGATATTCATTAGCCAAAGGCTGGAATCCTGGTTTCCAGCAGCAAAAATAAGTCTAAAATAAAGCCAAAGCTCTTGGTAGAAACATACTCTTCCTCAAACGGATGAAGTTGCCCGCACTTGACCTTGGCAGGCCCCACTGGACCCTCTGCTGCCCGGAGCCAGGTGTCCAGACCCCCACCAGGAGCGAGTGCAGACGTGCCTACCTTCCTCCGCGTCATTCCTCAGCGAGGCCTCCAACAGCGCCACACTTGCCTCAAAAGACACCTTTTTGCGACGCCCACCCGTGCTGCGCTTCCGCTCATGCCTGCGCTTGCGGTGCTGCAGGTCCTGCTCGTACTGTGCCCACTTCTTCAGCTGCTGTGCCCGGCGCTTCTGGGCAGCGCGCAGCCGCTCCAGCGTGGGCACCTTCTCCAGCAGCTGCAGCTCGGTCAGCAGGTCCACGTGGCTGGCCATGGCCCCGCCCCTCCCCTCGCCCTGGCTGAGGGGCTAGCAAAGTGAGCCCGGGGCCAGGGGAGCGTGGGGGCTCCTGAGGGGCTGGGGCCTCATGGTGGAGCCTGTAGAGGAGAGAGAGGCACAGAGATGCATTGGTCAGTCTCAGAAACTCACATCTGATTATGTCACCCCACATCCTGTGTTCCAAACCCTTTGGAGGTGTTCTTACCATGGCTCGTGGGACAAAAGTACAAATCTTTACAGTGGCTTGCAAGTACCAGCAAAGTCTGGCTGTAGTGACTAATGAGGTGGTAGTAGCCACATGCAAGGGTTCAAAGTTAAATTAATTAAAGTAAACCAAATCAGTTTTTCAGGGGCAGTGGCCACATTTGAAGTGCACAATAGTCACAGGCTTCTAGTGCCTACCATACTGGGGAGCATAGATAGAGAACATTTCCATTATTCCAGGAAGTTCTGTAGGGTAGTGGTCACTGTCAACTTCTCCATCAACAACCCTCTAACAGGAATCATGCTTTTCCAGCTTTCTTACATGAAGGCATCCTCCTTTAAGGATTTGCTTTTATGGGTACTGGAAGCAGTGGGGTACCTTGGGCTCAGAACAGCACAGAGACTGCAGAACCTAGAAAACCTGGAGATATGCAAGCATCCAGATAGAAGCCAAATCCTCAGAAATATGAGTATCTGACACTTCTGCAGAAGTCTCTTTCATTCTGCTCATCATGGGAGGCCAGTTGTTATGGAGATAGAATAGACAGAACCAGAGAAACCAGAGGACAGAACATACTTCTACCATGGGTCTCCAAGTATGGCTTGGGAATCCTGTGGGGAATCCCTGAGGCCCTTTCAAGATGTCCAGGAAGTCAAAACTATTTCCATATGCTGGGCGTGGTGGCATATGCCTGGAATCCCAGCACTAAGAAGGCTGAGGCAGGAGGATTGATGTAAGTTTGAGGCCAACCTGGGCTACATACTGAGTTCCAGGCCAGCCTGGGCTACATGGTGAGAACTTGTCTCAAAAAAAAGCCAAAAACAAAAACCCCAAACCCCCAAAACACCACATAACTATTTGTATAACTAGACTAAAATGTTATTAACCTTTTATACTCTCACTACCTCACAAGTACACAGTGGTTACCAAGGTGCATGACAGGTAACACTGCAACAGATTAAAATGTAGACATAGATATGAGAATCCAGCTGTTAAGCTCAATATAAAGACGTGCAAAAATTTAAAAACATGCCATTTTTCTCACTAATTATCTTGTTTGGAAAAATAGTTACTTTTTCCATCAAAATGTTATATAGTTGCAACACTTAATAGGTTTATTATTTTTAAAGGAATTAGTACTATTTTTCAGTTTATCAGTATTCATTTATAAGATGATAAATACGTTGCTGTTGTTACGTGCTGTCATGGCAGGCCCAACTCATAGCAACCCTATATACAACAGAACAAAACACTCCCCAACACTGTGTCAGGCTCAGCACTATTGTCAGTGCTTCTCTGCTATTCATAGGGTTTTCAATGGCTGATTGTTTCGAGATTACTTCTGAAATGGATTGTCATGTTCTTCTCCCATATGATAAATCCAGATGGATATAATCTACATAAACAAAACCTCTTTGGGATCCTCAATTTAAAGGAATAAAATGGTCTCAAGACCAAAAAGTTTGATAACTGCTGAACTACTGGGACCTAGAAAATCTTAGCTGAAGTTCCCTCCTTGTATAATCTTTAAAAGAACACACATACACACACACACACACACACACACACACACACACACACACCTCTTGCTGTCATGAGTCTCAAACAACATGAGGTCAACAAAATTTCAGACACTGAAGCCAATTCTTCTTTACATCAGCAAAGACCCTCTGGGTTCTCAGATGCAGAGGGAAAGGGTCTTGGGACAATCACTTGAACCTCTTTAAGCTTGTTTTCCACCTACAAAATGTTCTCACCTCCCAGAATTTATAGTGCTCAAGGAATAAAAGAGCTAGCCACAAAAAAATTATATACCTAATAGCCAAGGAGCCTGGAGGAAGAAGGGCAGGGAAATGTAAATGAAGCACCTCTGCAACCCAACAGGTAAGACTGGCTGGAGGTTGTTGGGTGGCAGGCAAAGGTATGCATAGGTCTACATGTGTGCAATGTGGAAATGCCTGCTATCTCAAAGATCGGGATAGCCCTGACCTTCAGAGGAAGCCATTGTTAATCTCCAGGGTCCTCTACTTCCCCTAACCCTCTCTTCAGACTGCCCTTCCTTAAGAGGCTAAAGACCGCAGTTTGGCTTCAGCCTGGATCCTCGGAAGCTCAGAGTAGGTCCAATTTTTCCTCTGGTCTCTCCCAGCCTGGACACTAGAGGGTAAACTAGCAGATGGGTAAAGAGTTGGCTTGGCAATATTCACAGGGCATAGGTCCCAGGGGGCCTGGGGTGGGTATGACTTTAAGCATAAATAAAAGGTAACTGGCTTTGGTTGCTTTTTGTTTGGTTTTGTTTTGAGTTATGCTTTGAATGTCTTGCAATCTTTTTTAAAGTAATTAACTTATTTTGAGATCCTTATAGATTCACATGTAGTTGTAACAAATAATACAGAAAGATCCCAGTACATTTTACTCAGCCTACCCTAGCAGCAACATCTTGAAAACAACCGTGCAATGTCACAGCCAGGAACTTGATGTTGATGCAATCCACCAATCTCACTCAGATTTCCCCAAGGTTACAGGCTCTTATTTATATCTGTTTCATCTGTTTCATTTCATGCAATTTTATCAGCATACCACCACCACAGTCAAGATGCATGGCTCCATCACCACAAGGACCCCTCATGGCAATCTCCCCTCTCATTTCTTAAGCAGCCCCCAATCTGTTCCTGTTCCTGCTCTTGGCAATCATTAATCTGTTTCCCTTCTCCAGTATTTTGTCATTTCAAAAAAAAAAAAAAAAAAAAAAAAGTAAGGTAAATAGAATCAGGTAGCAGGTAACCTTTGGGGATTGGTTTTTATTACTTAGCATCTTTCCTTTGAGATTCATGCAAATTGTCCTATGTATCAATAGTTCATCCCCCTTTGTTGCTGACTGGGACAATATACTCTCAAATCTAATCCATACCCTTTTAACAGTTTTAGAGGGCTACAAAATCAGATGTGTATTAGAATCACATGAGGATTAGATTCATCTGTTGAATGGATACAGTGAAGATTCAAGAATATATGTCATTCCATGGGATAGTTGTGCCCCAATTTGTTTACCCATTCTGGTATTGAAGAACATCTGGGTTGTTTCCAGTTTGAGGCTGTTAGATTCACTGACAGTTTTTTGTGTGAACATAAGTTCATTTCTGGGTGGCAAATGCCCAGGAGCACCACTGTTAGGTCATCTGGTAATTGCCCATTTAGTTATAAAAGAAACTGCCAAAGTGTTCTCCAGAGGGGTTGGAACAATTTTCATTCCCTCCAGCAACGCATGAGTGATCTACTTCCACTGCCAGCATTTGGTGTTGTCACTGATTTATATTTTAGCCATTTAGATAGATATTTTGGCAGGTTTTTTAGAAGTAAAAATTTCAAAAGAGCTGAATTCACAGCCACACAGTCTCATCACGATGGCCGGACCTCACTAGAGCCAGAGGACCATGTGCTTATTTTGCTCCACTTCCTTATGTGAACAAGCATTTCATGAGCACCTACCCTGTGACAAGCCCTGGTATAGGGATGGATCAGGAACCAGCTCAGCATTCTAGAAAGTTCCTATCTGTCTGTTTGTTAATCTAGCTATACATCCACTTAATCTTCCTAACAACCTACTGAAGTAGGTACTCTTATCATGCCCATTTCTGCAGCCCAGAGAGATTAAGTAATTTATTCAATGTTGCACAGCTAGCAAATGGAAGAGCCAGTTTCCCTAGGGTTACCAGGGAAAGCTCTCCAGAGTAGGAGACAATCGATTTGAATCTCAAAGGTTGTATAGTTTGCCAGGCTAGAGAAGAAGAGAAGCTGAGAGGGAGTCTGGCAGGAAGAGAATTCTGGAAACCAGCACATACAAACATGACCTGGAGAGGGCGGGGTGCCCAGACCAAAGGGGTCAAGGAAGTTTAGGAAGCTGTGATGAGCAACTTGTGGTTGTGGGCCAGACTTAACCAGAGACCTTTGTGTGATCTACATGGTGTTTGTTGGTTTGTTTGGTTTTCCTCCATGCCATGTTAAACAATGTTTTAATTCATTGCTAACATTTAAAACTTTGGAGATTTTATACCCAACGTGACACTCTCAGTTTCTCTTTCTTTGTTATTTTGCAGTTTCATTTGTTTTCTGGTTTGGTTTGGTTTGGTTTGGTTTTTTGAGACAGGATCTTGCTCTGTAGCCCTGGCTGTCCTGGAACACACTAAGTAGACCAGGCTGGATGTGAACTTGTGGCTATCCTCCTGCCTCTGCATTCCAGGAGTCTCAGCTTTTCTTAGAACATCTCTGCATCTAGCTGTGCTGAGCTCACAGGGCATCCACCAAGAGGTGCAGAAAGGGCTTTTCCCTTTATAGAGTGTATACACCCTCTAACTTGCCATCATCCACACTAGTCCCCGCTACTCCCAGCTGACCTCTGATTAATTCTCATCACTTGCTAGCTCTGTAGTCATTTGAGTTTGAACCCTGTCTTGGACAGAATGACACGGCAGCCTCCCAACATCCAGAGCTCCAATCTGCACAGGGAAAGGAAGACAGTCTTAGTCTCCCCAGGGCAGAGCAGGACCACAGAAGCTGCAGTATACAACCCAAGCAAGGGCATTTGGCCTCCAGAGCTGCTCAACAAAGGTCCTCATAGTCCAGTGGCTGTTCCAGGAAGCAGCAAGTTCCCCCTCCTTCACTGAAGGGTAGTTTCCATGGGTATCAAGCTGCCTTAGGTAATCTATAAGATGTTTTTCAACCCTAAGATTCTACACACAGTTACTCATTCCTTCATGATTATTACTGACCACCTGTTGGTAGGCGGTCCTCAAAACACTCAGTGAGTAAAGAAAAGAGTACTTGTACCAATCACCCTACTAAAGCACTTTCCCCCTTTCAAAGATTTTGCCCAGCCGTTATCTGAGCCAAGTGTTTCCCTAAGTGTGGAGAGAGAAGCCACCCCAAGGGAATTACAGAAAGTATGGAAGCAAGGCGTAATATAAGACTTAATATAACATGGACCCACAAGAGAGCACCTGAACGCTATATCCTTTCCACTTCTTTTTTAATCCTTCAAGATTTTCTGCAGAAGTCTGTGTCAGTCTGGTTCTAATAGGTCCTTAACATCTTTATAACCATGCCAGTCTCCCTTGTAAACAGAGTCAGGTCGTCTCAGGCTCCTAGCCTCAGGGGCCAGCAACAGTATCTAGGATTAAATGTAAAACATTGTTTGTGTTTTCTGAGGATTTGTTTTCACAGTTATTGTTTATTTATGGTAGCAATACAAAATTTCTTTTTAAAAAAAATCTATGTCAGTCTAAAACTAGCAAGTTGGTAGTAAAGAAAAATTAAATAATGATGGTATTCAGTGTTGGCAAGAAATACAAGTGACTGGCATTTGGGAAACTCGCTTCCCCACCGATGCTCACGACGCAGTCTCAGAAGAGAAGCGTTCATACGGGGGCGGGGCGTGGACGGAGGGTCTGAGGTCTTTTTTGGTTTTTGGTTTGGCTTAGTTTTGGTGCTGGGGATCTTAGCCAGGGCCTTGAACTATCCCTGAACTGTATCCCCAGCCCTAGAAGCACTTGTATGAACTCAGTATTTGATTTAATGAATATTTATCAGGCATCTGCCGCATGTCAGGACTGTGCTAAAGGCTGGGAATCCAGCAGGGTAGAAGACAGACACAGTCCCCATCTAGCTGATGGATGACGAAACCAGGGCACAAGGGAGTGGGTGATGTGCTCCAAGGACACAGAGGATGAGCCCAGCTCACCCTGGGGCCTGAGCATCGGAGTGCTCCTTCCCTGGCCCCAGGCAGACAGGAGGCACTCGCTGCCCTGCCCTCTTTGCTGTGGGCAAAGGAATTAAGGGCAATTGCCCAGCCCCCTGGAGAAAAGTGAGGACACTGTCTCCCAAGGGCCCGTAAAAGGGGCCAGGGTGTATTTGCTCTCCCTGCCGAGCCCCTCCCACTTTGCCCCTCTGGGTTCCCTGGAGCTTGGGCTCCAGGACAGCTCCCTCTTGACTGCTGGTTTTCAGGTGACCTAGTTTCCCCCAATAGACCCACACACCTCCTCCGCCCCCGTCTGAGAAAACCCTGCTTGGTCTAATTAAAGAATTGCCAGGTGCTGCTCATAGCAGCTGGGTGGCCCCCCAACCAGGGCACTGGTCTGGGTGCTGGGCCAGCCCAGGCTCCATGGCTCTAGAGGCCTGGGAATGGCCTCCTCCTGAGACTGGGCACCCATTCCACACTTCCAGAGAAAGCCCCAGATGGCAATGGGAACAGCCCATGCTGCTGGGCCCTAGGAGAACAATGGTATCATTTACACTTGAAGGGGGTCCCCAAGGAAGCCACATTTGGAGGAAAACCCAGTTGACTGGAGACATTTTAAGCTCCGTGTGTGGGGGAACATTCAGGCAGGCCATCCTGCAGATTCTGGACCCACAGTCCCACAAGACGGCAGAGTAGCCAGGCTGATGAAGTAGGTAGAGGCGGGTCTCCAAAGGCCAGGTTGGTGAGGTCATCCAGGAAGTGTGTGTGTGATACAAGAGGAGGAATCACAGGCCAGAGGAAATAGGGTGGGGTGCTTAATTTTTCCAACATCTGGGCCATGAACCAAAATAGCTTGACTATGGCCAACAGGAAGTTTGAGGCCAAGGCATGTGACCCTGGGAGAAGCAGGAACGGGACATTAAGGTGTCCTCACCTCTTCCCCCAGACCAAGATCCAGCCTGCTGTTGGACAAAGTCTGAACCTGATTCCTCTCCCATATCCACTTACACTTGCTGCCCCTAAAGGGGGAAGCACTCAGTGTGCACGTGGGGTCACCGAAGGCTGGCCTTGATGGGAAGAGCAGGAAGCCACCAGGGCCTGGTAGGGAGGACAGGATGTGCTACCGAGCTCCTTCTCCCCAAATAAAAGCCTCATACAGAGTGCTGATGGGGGATGAGGGTGCTTCTGGGGAAACACTGCCACACTGGGTTGGTGGTGATCCCACAGTTCTCCCACTATCATTCTGTGCTGGACACTCATTGGCCGGGGCTTGTTAGCAATAGCCTGAGCCCAACCCCAGTGATTGGTTCAGGGGTGGGCACATGTTCCAAGCTGGACCAATCAGAAGCTTTCTCTCCCCACTCTATGTGAACTACAAGCATAAGGCCCAGTGGCTGCTGGAAGGCAGTCTTCAGATAAAGCCAACACTTGGGAGCCACAGGAGAGAAACAGAGTCCTTTGACCAAAGAGCCTCCAGACTTCAGCTATCCAAGCCAACAAAATCTCCTTGATTATTCAAACCAGTTGAATTGGATTTTGTTATGTATAGCCCAGTACCTCCCAATAGGAGGCTCCCAATGATACTTGTAGGGCTGAAGGAATAGGAACCACAGGAGAAAACTGACCTGTTGCAAGATGAATGGCCTCTTGCTCAAGCATATTACCAAGTAACTTTTCCCTTATGATGGTTTATACTGGCTCACCAGGCCTCAGCAGAAGCCAACCTTGAGGAAGGGTGGGAAGATCAAGGCCACGTTCCCATGGCAGCCCTGCCCACAGAGATGGGAAAAGGGGGCCCCCGGCCCTGTGCCTCCTTAATTCCAGAGGAGTAGCTGATAGACACATCTTTGGACTCAAGCCTACGGCTTTGAGAAAAACAACATGAAGGAAGGTGAATTCAAATTGAAGACACTTTAAAACATGAGTCAGAAAGCATTTCAAAGTTCACACTGCTAAGAGGAAAATGTTAAGATTTTTTTCCTGGTTCTTCAGCTATTCTTTACACAGCCTTGGCAGGAGTCTGGAGGAAGGCCACGGGGTCTTTTCTCCTCGTGTTTCCTGTACTGTGGAGCACCAGGGGAAAAGGAAAACAAAACAAACGGCCCGGCTCTCTTGCCCCCCTGGATTGCACTTGGGACCTACTTTCTCTCTCAAAGGACACACTCCCCCACCCTCCCACAACCCACGTCTGCATGATTGCATCACTCTTTTTTTTTTTTCCCCCCTAGCATAAAGATCCTTTACTCATGAGCAAAGAGATTTCTGGGCCCCTTAGTGCTCCAAATATCTGAATTAGAAATTACCCATGGCCCCCCAACCCTATTCTCATGGGATTTTGTGGATTGATTGTTCGGCTCCTGCTGCAGTGAAGCTTTTAGACTCTGGCACAGTCATCATAGATGGACCTCCTCATTCTAAATCTGTTGTGGTCTGCTCTTAACTTCACTTCTCCCCTCTGTATTCCCTCATTCAGATTTCTGTATCTGACTTGTCACTGCCCGCTGAAGCCCACTTAAAGGACTTTGCATTTATAGGCAGGAGAGGGGAGGCAGGACTCAAAAGCCACAAGTTCAACAGGAACAAAGAGCAAGCAAGCAACCCTTGTAGCTTGACCTCTTTCAGAAGGATCATGTCCACTATTCGGATAATAATGACCACTGTCTGAACTGGTTGGAGATATTGGGAGCAAAGGACCAGGCCTTCACAAATGCTGTAAGGGAAGGGTCAGTTTTGCTCCAAGCTTCTACAGCACAGAGTCAGGATTGTGCCCATGCAAGATGAAGAGGCAGAATCAGCCTGACACAAAGAAAAGCCACCTAACATTGATAATTCACCATGCCCAGCCATGGCACAATGCTGGGGTCCCCCGCACCATGAACTCCATGGCCACTCCATGCCTGCTGAGAAACAAGATCCATTTGTGTGGTAGGTAGGACTGACCCAGTGAGCCCCAATCCTGGCGTGGCAAAGAGATCATCCTATTAGGGGTAAGGACTCTGCCATGCTTAGCATTTGACAACTGCCATGCAAGACAAGCTACAAGGACCAAGCTGATGCTGATTGATATTTTGAATTGGTTCTGCCTGTGAAGGTGATTTGCCTACAGCCTTAGCACTGTGGTGATCGATCTTGTCAGATCTCAGAAGATAAGCAGGGTTGGGCCTGGTTAGTACTTGGATGGGAGACCACCTGGGAACACCATGGGCTGTAGGTTTGGGAGAAGGACCCAGCAACCCACTCCCAAAACTCAATCCACCATCGAAAACCCTATAAGTAGCAGAGAAGCACCAACAATAGTGTTTTGCTTATTGTTCATAGGGTCGCTATGAGTTGGACACTGACTCAACGGCACCTAACAACAACAGTAAAGGTGAAATCACTTTCTCAGTCTTGGTTTCAAGAATATTTCAGAGGGGACCATAGCCTTCCATGGTGAGCCTCTCCCCATGAACCTGGACCCTCAGAGGATGGCACATGGAGGGTAAGAATACCAGTGTTGGGAGGGCCACAGGGGCAGGAGCAAAGGTGGTAAGGCCAAGGATACATAGAGTGCTGACATGATGTCTACAAGCATCCATGTGACCCTGTCAGTCACAGCCACAGTGCTAAACCAATCAGCCAGGCTTCCAAGGAAGCTTATATAATAGCTAAGCACAGGGAAATGGGAGTCAGATTACAAACCCAGTTTCTACAGGATGGGGGGTAAAATGCAGTCCCCCCCTTTCCTGTGCAGGGAGATTAAAAACTCCCTTCACGGCTGAAGGGATCATTTTTCAAAGCAGGCCACCTATGGTCACACAATACCCTCCTGGATTACACAGCCATTAAACCGGGGATGGCCATTCACATTGTTTAGGCCTGGAATGCCTTCATCCCCTCTGTCTCTTTCTCTCTTAGCATGATGTCGTTTCCTTTATTATGCGAGCTCTTAGACTGGTGGTGGCCACTTGAAGCTATGTGTGATAACAGGAGAAATGAGTATGGAGATAGATTAGCAATACCTGCCATGGTTGTAGACATGGGCAGTGGCTCCATGCATACTGAGTATGCAACTCTGGTCTACATTATGCCTGCCTAAACTTGGATTTCAATATTTGCCTTTATCCCATTGATTAAACCCCTCTGCTCTGGGTGGGGGATGTATTTCAGAGGTAGAACACGTGACTAAAACTTCCTAGTTTTATATGGACATCTAGAATGCTATCAAATGGAATGGAGGGGCCCCTCAGATCCCAGGCTATTATCTAAACAACAACACACAACCACTGTTGCCTGAGAGGTAGAGGTGACTCAAGAACATCTCAGGTTAATCTTCTATCAAGGGCAGAATAAAGACCCGTGCTCCATCCTGCTAAGGTGGCAGGGTGCAGGAACTAGGAAGCAGTATGCCAAGCCAACTCCAGCAAAGGACTACAGCCCCTGCAGCTGAATGCCACCTCTCCCTGGAGAGTAGGGAGATAGCATGCTGTTGGGAACTGGGTAGGGTCCATTCTTGAAGGGATGAGGGGAGAATGATACCCTTCTCCATCTAGATCCAGAGATCACTGTCTTGTCCATTCCAAGCATCTTGGGCTGCATATCAGACTGTAGTCTGATTACCAAGACCCCTCTCTCTCCTTCAGAGACCTCAAAAATATTCCTAGCAAGCTATCTCCTCCCCTTTTACTAGAGGCATCTTAACCAGTCAGGAAGTAGCTGGGAGGAGAATTTTTAAAAGGTTTTCATCTAGACTATTTACTGAGGTATAGAAAATAGTTCCAAGGAAGCAAGGACAGACAATAAAAAGCAGAGAGTTAAACTTGAAGGAGAAACTCTGACCTGGAGGAAGAAAGGATAAGAAGGGGAAGGGAGAGAACAAAGCAGAGAGACAGTTCCAATCAACTGCACCACCAGTAAGTGGCAAATCTGTGATTCAAACCCAGGTCTGTCTAACTCCAAAGCCTGTGCACATAACAGCAGCAGCAGAAAGAAGTAGAAAAACACTTTAAAAGAACCACAAGAGTTTTAAAAGATCTTCTATGTGAAATACAAGATTTTAGAAAATCCACAGTATTAGTGATCAGAGAGATAAGAAGACATTTTGGTTAAGAAACCAGACAGACCAATTTGTAACAGAAAAAAAATACTTGCTAAAATTATTACAAAATAAAACATATGCTTAGTGCAAGTAAAGGTTAATATTTCATAGCCTACTATGTCCATGAAATAAACCTAGAGACAAAGAATGCCAGGTAATAATGCACAGCACCCCTTCCAAGTGTGGAGAACCAGCTGTGCATGTAACAGCTCTTGGAACATCACTGAGCCGGTTCTGAAAATGAAGGCACTGTCCCCATTTCAGAGAGGAGAAAAGGAGACTCGGTCAGGACAGGGCACTCTGAGTGGGGCTGTGTTCCAGCTGTTGGCAGCTAGCACCTCCTCTGACCAGCCTGGCATCTGTTGGAGGGGTCAGTGCCTATGCCATTTGCTAAGTATATTTACTATTACCCTGCTTGAAAATTTGAAAAAAAAAGTCAGGAAGATGGGCCCAGGAAGCATAACTGGTAGCAAGAAGAAGAGTTCTTAGAAGGAAAACAAAATCCATGCCGAGTTAGAATAGCTGATTAAAGTCCTGGCCTCCCTTCTTGTTGGAGCCATCAAGGTTTTCAGAGGCTTGGGAGGAAATACATGTGTCTCTTTCTAACTTTCATAAGAAATTCCTTCCAAACCCCTGCAGGCTCAGCCTCCAGGACCAAAGTGTTTCCTTTTTGGTGAGTCTTTTTTCATTTGCACTTTACCCAACAGTTCCCAAACCAGACTCCTAACAGCAATTGTCCTCACTCCTCTCCTCTCCAGGAGATGAAACTGTGAGCAGAATAAATCAGGAAGTTCTGAGAGGCTGGGCAGTTTGTTAAATGGAGTGCTATCTAATACTCAGGTTTTGAAGTCTCTCAGTACTGCATCTGTGACCTTCCAGGTCCCCACGCAGAGAGGCACTCTGCAGCAGACTGCGTGACAGTGCTTCTGTCCCTCCTCTTTGATCTCCAGCCAAAGTTCCTTCCCTTTGACTCCGTGCTCTTGGATGTCCAGAGCTCTAAGTAGACCTTGGCTTCCCTTCTGACCACCTTTATCTCCTTTGAACGTGGAAAGTCTCCAGAAGTCCTAAGTCTTATCCCATGAAAGGGGTGTTACTATAACACTGAATTTAGCTCACTGTGTTACAATCCCAGGTTTGTCAACCACTTTGGTCTACACTCAGATATACAGGACTCCAATATTTTATCAATTGTCTGACTACCTTCAGGGTTTTTTTCTGTAATTTTTCTCTGCTAATTCACTTCCATTTTAGATTTAAAGCCTCATTTATTTAGTCAACAAATAAGCATTTATTGCCACCTACTACAACAACAACTACACGTTAGGCAGGAAAGCAGGGTGGCTTTGAGGATCCCTGGATGGACAAAACTATTGATCAGAAAGGTTCTCCTTCACTGGGTGCAATGGCTCACACCTGCAATCCCAGTACAGGAGGCTGAGGCAGGAGGATCATGAGCTTGGGATCAATGTGGGCTGCATAGTGAGACCCTGTCTAGGAAGGAAGGAAGGAGGAAGGGAGGGAGGGAGAGAGGGAGGGAGGCAAGGAGGGAAAGAAGGAAGGAAGGAAGAAAAGGAGGGAGGGGAGGAGGAAGGGAGAGAGGGAGGGAGGGAGGGGAAGGGGGAGAAGCTTTGCTTCTACTAATGGCAGCAGTTCTTATTGGACCAACCTTCCTATATACAACTATTATGAACTCTAGATACCTTGCCCCTTCCCCCCCCCCAAAAAAAAACCACTAAATTTGTTCAACCACATCAGGCAAAAACTGGAGGGGAGTCAATATTTAAAAGAGAGAAATGGTACCAGGTGAATTTTGTATTTTTGTAACTTTTTGTTTTTGCTTTGTTTTGTTTTTTGTTTGAGACAGGGACTTGCTCTATAGCCCAAGATATCCTGGAACTCACTAGGTAGACCAGGCTAGCCTTGAATTTGCATCCATGTGAGCTGTGCTTCTCACTAAGGACAATTGCACAATTGTAATATTTATTTCAATGTCCATTTATTGTTAGCATCTTCCAATTGCCAGGTTCTAGGCAAGCTTTACATGACATAAAACCTTAAACTCTGGCCCCAAAGACCAGATAATATCAACATGGACTACTAGGTATTTCTCATGCCTTCCCATGTCTTTTAGGTCTTAAGTTAGAAAAAGATTGAAGCCAGGCATGGTGGTGTACACCTGTAATCCCAGCACTCAGGAGGCTGAGGCAGGAAAATCAATATGAGTTCAATGCCAGCGTGGCCTACATTGTGAGTTCCAGACTAGCCTGGGATACACAAAGAGAATGTATTTAAAAAGAAGAAAAAAAAAAATCAAAACCAGAAAAAGAGATTGAAGTCTTGCATGACCTCTTTCCAAAGCTTCATAGTGCTTCAAGTTCATTTCCAGATCACTCCTCATGAACTGTTTTCCCCACACAAGACACACGGAAAGGAGGAGCAGGCTGTCTGCTGTCAAATTTGATGCACCTCAACATTCTCCTTCCACAAGAAAACATTCTCCATGGCTGATAGCCAGGTCAGGTCCATAAGAAGTTCTGGCTACAGACATTATAATAACTCTTTCTCCAGCTTCACTAACACTTTTCAAAACATGTTAGGAAAAAGGTTCTCAACCCCTCTACACATTGGAATTGCATGGAGATTGTGGGCATATACATCAAGACCACTGAAAATACCAAATATTTGGCAAGAATTCTTACACTCTGAGTGGGAATACAGATTCTCAAAGCACTTTCTAAAATTGCTCAGCAATATCTTGTAAACCTGACTACATGGGTGTCCTATAATCCAACAATCTCATTCCTAGGGATATATCCAATAGAAATTTCTGTATACATTCACTAAAAGGCACTTATACACAATATAGAGTGCTAACCACTATACAATCATAGCCTAAAAGGCACTGGCAGAAAGTTAATAGCACATTTATAATAGACCCAAAGTATAAACAATCCAAATGCTCACCAACAATAGCTAGGGCGGGGGGCAGAAATGCTATATTCCTACAATGAGACATTGTACAACAATGAGAATAAACACTATACAATTACACTCAGCAATGTGGGTGATTCTTACAACGTTAAGTAAAATCTTTCAAACACACACACACAAAGTCACACTATAGGATTCCACTTATGCAAAATTCAACAACAGGCAAAGCTAATCTGTGTTGTTATCCATCAGGATGTTAATGTCAAGGTGGGGCGGATACCAAGGAAGGGACAGAAAGGGCTTCTGGAGTGCTGGTGACATTCTACTTCTTGAGCAGGAAATGGGTCAGATGGGCATGTTCAGTTTGTGAAATTCATTCACTTAGGATTTGTATGCTTTTCTGTTTTTTAATAATAAATTATTACAATTTAAAAATACAAATGTCTGAGGGCTCCGTCTTAGCAGATTCTGCTTTAATTGGCTGCAACCAGGAATTGACATTTTTGAAGGGTCCCCAGGTGGGTCCAGCGTGCACCCCAGAAGCACTGTGTCAGAACTTAGCAGCCCTGCTTACTATTTCTTGGAGGAGAAACTGCTACTGCTTCTCCAGAAGGTCTAAAGCAAGATGTTTCTGGTAAAGCACTGGTAGCACCAGAGGATGTGAATGCCAGAAGTGTTACATGGAAAAAAGTTTCCATTATAATTTCTGCATTGTAATTATCAACTTATATTGAACATTTACTGTGTTCCTGGGGCTGAGGTAAGTGCTTCATCTATACCATCCCATTTAAGCCTCACAAAAAGCTTATGAGAAAGGTACTATTAACCCCCTTTTACAGAAGAGCAAGCTAAACCTCAGTAGGGTTAAGTAATTGCCCACCACCACACAGCCAGTAAGCACAGAGCTAGGATTCAAATCCAGATTGCCTCTCCAGTCAATGCTTGACTGCAGGACTTACCAGAACCTTTATTATGCCAATGTGAACTGTGAGTTGCCAAGAGGAGAATGTGGAATGCCTCAGTTCCCAAAGTAGTTTCCTTGCTGCCCTCTCTTACCTTCCAACCCACCACCCATACCACCAGCAGTTTCCTCTCTTAAGCCAAGTCTGATCCTGTCTTTCCCTTGAAGGGAAGCATGTGATGGGCGCTGCTGCCTGTAAGAGTCAAGTCTCCAGGTTTTGGCCTCACAGCGCAGACCATCCAGTATCTAACCTTGACATTTTAGCTTTACCTCTGGCAAGCCCACCTCCAACCATAAATACCCAGTTTTCCAGCAATACTGAATAGGCCTGATAGATTCACAGTAGCAAGCCATTTGCTGAGATTCTACTAGGCACCAAGTACTACATGTACATTGACTTTACTCCCCACAGTAAGTCTGAAAAACTGGTATCATGACCTCCCTAGACAGATGACAGAAGGGAGGCTCATCTGAACATGCCCAAGGTCACAAGAGGGAAAGGAAAAGAGGGAGGGAAAAAGTGAAAAAGGGAAGAGAGAAAGGAAAAGGGTGTTTTGGCTCATAGCAAGAGCTGTAGCATCAAATAGACCTGGCTGATGAGGACAGAGAGGACCCCCGGGGAACAGAATCAGGTCCCCACCTTGAGAAGATAGGCCAGGGTTCCCTTTGACTTCGCAGTCTCCTTTCCACCCTGGATGCTTTGCACTTGGGTCTGCATATGCCTGCTTATGGACATTGTCACAAAGTCATAGTTGGGTTCATTCCACATATTCTCAACTGCTCCTTGACTTTTATTGCTTTTAAGATGTCTCAAGTGAATGAAGAGATGTCTGGGACAGGTAGGTCCAAAGGAAATGTCTAGCTAAGGCTCAGTCCCCCTGAGTGGGTTGATGAAATGAACCTATTCTTTTTGAATAGGAGACCCCTTTACAAGATACAGGTAGATCTTTGATGCTCACTGATTCACTGAACACCCATTCTGTGCAACTGATGTACAACAAGTCCATCTCCTTGTAACCCCTGGGGGAAACTTCCTGTTTATGCCACCCACATCCAACCTTTATGAGCTGTGACGTGGTGAGTTTTCAAAGTCAGCCTTCAAGCCAGGTGCCGCAGCGCATGCCTATAATCCAAACAAATCAGGAGGTGGAGGCAGGAGGATTGCAGGTTCGAGGCCAGAGGCACCCTGCATAACTTAGACCCTGCCTCAATTTAAAAAATAAAAAAGGGACTGGGCATGCAGCTCAGTGGCAGAGCACTTGTAAAGTATGCACAAGGTCCTGGGTTCAGCCCCACAGTGTCATAAATTAACAAACAACAAATAAATAAAGCCAGCCTTCTGCTCCTTTGCTGTCCCTCTCTCTGGCCATATACCTCTGCCCAGGTGTGAGTAATCAGAAATCAATGCTGGCTGCAAACTGAGGCTGGGTTTCTGCACAGGTTCTCTCAAACAAACCCCATTAGTAAACATGCAAGCCACCAAAGAGACTTGTTGTTAGGGGCCATCGAGTCATATCTGACTCATAGTGACCCTCAAAGGGTTTTCTATGGCTGACTGTTTTGGAATTGCCTCGGGAATGGATTGCCACATCCCTCTCCCCTTTTTGCGGTGCTGGGAATTGAATCTGGGACCTCAGAGAGTGCAGAGCGGCACTCTACCAACTGAGCTAAATCCCAGCCCCCCAAAGAGACTAGTTTAAAATTACCCCTTCCTAACTTCCTATCTTTTCTACTATCCCTACTAGGTAACTGTATCATTTTTCTGCTTCTAAGCAATTCATTTTCTTCTGAAAATTCCACCTCATTCCAGGACACAGCACATACGGTATTTTTCAAGCTCATTTGATGTTCATTAAAAGAAGAGTTCATCAAACAGAAGTGAGCTTGGCATATGCATTCTTTCTCTAGCATACATTGAATCACACAGTTTGCTCCTGTTTTATTGGTCCACCTGTCTGCCAACTCTAGGAGATGGGATCCACCTAAGAGCAGAGGCTGCTTTAATTTAGTAGTATCTCTACTTCCAAGCATAAAGCCAAGTAAAATGTAGTTCTTGAATATTTAACAATCTTTATATAGGTATGGTCCAAAGGCTCATAAAATCTGAACTACTGCAGAACCTTACTCAGACAGGTGGTTGAGCATCTCTAATTCAAATATCCAAAATGGTCCAAAACATGCAACTTTTTTTAGCACCGACAGGAAACCCTAGATGGGAAATTCTACACCTGATCTTATGAGACAGATCATAGTCAAAACATAGGCATAGAATTGTATAAAATTACCTTCAGCCAGGAGCAGTGGCTCACACCTATAATCCTCATGATTTAGGAGGCAGAGGCAGGAGGATCACAGGTTTGAGGCCAGAGGTAGCCTACATAATTTAGCAAGACTCTGTCTCAAGATAAAAATTTAAAAATGGGCTGGCAGTGTAGCCCAGTGGTAGAGCACGTTCAAAGTATGTGTGAGGCCCTGGGTTCAACCCCCAAGTACCAGGAAAAAAAGGTAGATACGAAACATAAATGAATTTCATGTTCAGACTTGGGTCCTCTCCTCAAGATTTTTCATTGTTATCTGAAAATATCCCAAAACCTATTTGAAAATACTCCCAAACACTTCTAGTCTCCAGCATTTTTAAATTTTATTTTATTATTTTATTTTACTTTTGCAGAACTCGGGGAGCTGAACCCAGGCCTCTCCCATACTTTGCAAGCACTGTACCACTGAGCTGCACTCCAGTCCCTTATTTATTTATTTATCTTGAGTCACAGTCTTGCTAAATTATGCAGGCTGGCTCTAGCCTCAAACTTGCGATCCTCCTGCCTCTGCCTCTGCCTCCCAAGTTGCTTGTATTACAGAGTGCAACACTAAGCTTGGCTGTTCCGAGCATTTGAGATAAGCGATATACAACCTATACCTATTAGGCTGGCAAAAAATAAGCTTTCTTAATAGTGTTGGAGGAGGGTGAGGAAACAGGTAGTCACACCTGAGGGAATGGAAATTGGTTTGGCCTCTTGGAAGGACAATTTGGCAATATCTAACCCAGTTGAAGGAGTGGGGGATTGGCTCCGTTGGTAGAGTGCCACTCTGCACTCTCTGAGGCACTGGGTTCAATCCCCAGCACCCCCAAAATGAGAGAAAGACATGTTAATCCACTCCCCTAGCAATCCTGAAATAATCAGCCATTGGAAACCCTATGAATAGCAGAGAAGCACTGACATAATGCCAAGCATGGCACAGTGTCAGGCAGTGTTTTGTTTTGCTGTGTATAGGGTCGCTATGAACTGGACCCAACTGGATCGCATCTAACTACAACAGCCCAGTTTGAACTACACGGAATTTTCCTTATGGATAAAATCATACCAGTGTACAAAGATACACACTGCACAAAGATGTGACATTATACATTTTCAGGAGAAAAGAACTGGACACAATTTTAACTTATCAGCAAGGGACAAAAAAAAATTACAGTGAATTTTTATCATTGGACTATCATGTAGCCTTAAAGAACCAGGTATAGGCATAGGTGTTGGCATATGCTCAGATAAATTAATTGAAAAATGAAGCCTCAGAAGAGTGTGATATAGACTTGCTAAAAAGAAAAAAGGATGATCATGTAAATGATTATGAGTTTGCATATGCATCAGAAATTTATGCAAAGCTACAGTAAACCTTCAGGGATTTCTCCTGTGGAAAAAGGGATGACAGGCTGGGGAAGACAGTTAGGAAAATTTACTTTCCATTTTCCACTTTTCTGTACTATTGGGGTTTTTATGATGTGTTTGTATTCTCTGCATAATTAAAAGCAATAAAACACAGCAATAAGAAAACAAAAGCTTGATGTTATATGAAAAAGAAAAAAATGACATTTTGGTGAAAATCTTTTGTATTTCCTTCTAAGGCAAGAGGCAATATTTATAAGACAACATGTCCTCTCTGTCCAGTCCACAGGAGAGCTGAGGATGGCAACAGTTTTGGACAGGAACCCAGAGACATGCAAAGTCTCCAAGAAGGGCCAAGTGTCTTAAAGAGAGTAAGTGGCAGAATGGGTTCATTTTACTTGCATTTGGATGACAGGAAGCAAAGCCAGTTCTGAGTAAGACACTAAACAAGACATTCTGAGAACTCATTGGAGTGGTATGGACCCTGGGGCTTTAATTTGTACCAAGATGCAAAGGCTAGGGATACCCAGGTAAGTTGTTGTTGTTGCTAGGTGTCGTTGAGTCAGGTCCAACTCATAGTGACCCTAAGTATAACAGAATGAAACACTCTTCAACCCTGTGCCATGCCCAGCACTATTGTCAGTGCTTCTCTGCTATTCATAGGGTTTTCAATGGCAGATTGTTTCAAGAGTGGATTGCCACATCCTTCTCCCTAGCCTGTAGCACCTGCTATTCCCAGGAAGTCTCCCATCCAAGGACTAACCAGGACGACCCTGCTTAGCTTCCAAGATCAAGCAGGATTGGATGCCAGGGTGTTATGCCTACAGACAACCCAGGTAAGTAGAGGTCATAAATAACCTGGTGAATAACACAAATGACCCAACCCTTAAGAACATAATAACTCAGTGCCCGGCTTACCAGTCCCCTCTGCTCTAAAGCCATCTATGACTTGCAGGAACTAACTTTAAAGACAATAATGCCAGAGTAACTGTTGATATGTAGCAAGTACATCCTACCTGCTAAGCAAATACTAAATGCTTAATCATATGCATCTCATAATATTCTTATTCCTGTTTTACACATGGGGAAATTGAGGCTCAGCAATTGCAGTAAAACAACTAACTTACTCAAGGTTGCAGCTTTAAGTGGTAGAGGCAGCAATTAAACTTAAGTCTGACTCCAAAGCCGCTAAGGCCATTGCTGAAGGAAGAACTAGAATAAGGCACTCCATGAGAGCAAGGACAACTCTGCAGAGAGAAGACAGTATTTTTTGTGCAAATATAAGCCAGAGAGTATAATAATTAAGTGCAAGGGCTTTGAAGCCAAAAGCACTGGATTCAAATCCTAGCTGCCATGTACTGGCTGTGTGACCTAGGGGATGTCATTGAACCTCTCTGTGCCTCACTTTCCTGAGTCAGGGTAGTATTAATGCCACCTGTTAGAGTTGATAGGTAGACCTAAAGAGTTAAGTAGACATGCTCACAATAAGTTCCAAGTCTTAATGAATATTGCTAGTATTAAGAAGCAGGTGTCTTTCCCTCTAGGCAGTGGTAACCCTGCAGGGTACAGAGCTTGGCAAGTGGAGTCAGTCTGTGTATTAGCCCCACCCACCAGGCAGTGCACAACTCTGCAACCCAACCAGAGTCCTGCTGAGCATTTACCTGCATATAGTGCTGGTTCGATCTCTAGCTTCCCTCCACAATGCATCTGTGAATCAGAGTCACCTGGCACACCTTTTAAAAATACAGATGCCCAGGGTCCCACCTTGGCCAACTATGACACAGGTGGGCTTGGCTAGGACCCCCCCAGGGATCTGTATTTTTAACAAACCCCAGGTGACCAATGGGAGAAGGATGTGGCAGTGCACTCCTGAAAACAATCAGCCATTGAAAACACTGAGGGTTGCTATGAGTCAGACGTGACTCAAAGGCACATAACAACACCACCAGGTGACCGGGTGACCAGCACCACTGCATTCCTGGACATGTTTCAGAAAGCACTAACAGCCCATCACACAAGGTCTGGCTGTTTGAGATGCTCCTTGAGACCAGGCATCCTGTCTTTTGCATCTGGTCCTAGGCCTGGGCACATGGTAACGAGGCACGGTCAACATCTGTGGCTCTGCTAGCAGCCAGCACAGCAGATGGCTCTGCAAACAGGCACACAGACTGAATTGGCTTTCTGCTTGAGTGGGTCACACCAGGGACCCTCGCCTGTAGACTTGGGGTTCCCCAGATGCTTGCCACTCAATGCAGTTCACAGACGAGCGGATGGCACCCCTGGGAACCTGTTACAAATGCAGAAGCTCCACCCCCAGCCCTGCTGAATCAGACTCAGAATTCCAGCAGGAACCTCAAGGTGATCAGTGCCCTAGTTTGAGGCATAGACCCTGGAACCCCTCTACCCGGATAATTTCTAACCAGTGTGCACATCCAACCTGTCCAAACTCCCTCTGAGGCCAACCTTTTCCTTCAAACTCCTGTAGAGACTCAGAAAAACAAAGTCATCCTTCCTTCTGATTGCCCAGGTTCTCATTCAGCAGCCAGCCTAAGGCTCAGAGAGAACCTGTGCTTTAGCAAGCTATTTATTTCAATGTCCACATTAAAATAAGCCTTCTCAATAAACTAGAAAATGAGACAACTCCAGCCTCTATAATTTCGGGGCGTAAAATATTCCCTTCTTTTGATCAGTGTCGCGACCCCAGCTTCCCTGCCCAAAGCCATCCAGAGACATCAAACAGCCCAGAGAAAACAAGCAATGTCTTCCTGTTGGCCAGGCTTCAAGTTATCGGGCAGATTTCACACTGTAGCTTGACCTCATTAATCCAAGGCCTATCACATTGCTGTAAATGTCAGTGGAAAAATAGCCATTCAGTGGATTTCCTTCATTCCACCAGAAAGGGGAAAAAACAGGAAGCTGACAGCCACAGCAGCCAAGCTTGGCAAATCCCAAGGGCCCAGCTGACAGGGCGTTTCTTGTCAGCACCTACAGCCCCTGCCTCAGCCTCCTTGTCCAGGTCAAGGAGGGTCTTGTGTCTGTATGAGCAAAATGCACCGGCAATGCAGTAGCAATCCAGGTGACACGGATGATAGGAACCCACACACCTGCTCGGGAAGGAGTGTCTTTGGCCTGAATCACCAACTGGTGAACTCAGGTTCATCTAAGTCTCTTCTGCCCATTCAAAGTGTCCTATAAGCCAAACCCCTGAGACTCCAGGGCACGTAAGGCTTTCCAAGGCCTCATTCATTTATTTAATGCATCTTGATTGTCTCCTGTGTCTTGGGCATCATGCTGGGCAACTGGGGACATAGAGCTGAATGAATTAGACACAGTCACTGACCTCAGGGGATTTATAGTCTGGCATAGCCTTTCTCAAACTTGGCGCTACCAACATTTGGGACCAGATAACATCTTTGTCGTGGGGGGCTGTGCTGTGCACTACAGAGTACTTCACAGCATCCCTAATGTCAGTAGCTCCTCTTCTCCTATGCCCTTCTACCTGCATTCTGATCCCAAAGACATCTCTAGACATTGGCCACTATCCCTAGCAGGGCACATTGTTCTCAGTTAGGAACTACAAGTTTAGTGCATGAGATAGCAGACTATAATAATAATGATCACCATGGAATACAAGCATATAATCATAATTATGATAGACATTATAGCAATATTATCTATAACTTAGAAGTCAGATATTTTACTTAGGATTACAAATCCTTATGATAGCTAAGAACTATGTATGTGAGATAAATATAGATATAGATATATAGATATATAAAATGTGTGAATGTGTGTGTGTGTGTGTGTGTGTGTGTGTGTGTGTGTGTGTGTGTAAAATGCCTGCAGCTATACTACTGTAGAGTCTGATTCCATCAGATCTTGGAAGCAGGTCGGACGTGGTTAGTACTTGAATAGGAGACCTGGGAACACCAGGTGCTGTAGGCTTGGGAGAAGGACCCTGCAACCTCCTCCCAAAAACCAATCAGCTATTGAAAACCCTATGAATAGCAGAGAAGCATGACAATAGTGTTTCATCTGTTGTACATAGGGTCATTATGAGTCGGACACTGACTTGACGGCACCTAACAACAACAACAACATATATTTTATATGTTGTTGTGTGTAAATATGTATATATGTACATATGGCCTATGTTTTCAGATGAATAAATTGCAGCTCAAAGAAATGAAAATACTGCCCAAGGCCCAAAAGCTAGTGGAAAGAAGAGCCAGGATTTGAACTCTGACTCTGAACTGTGCCTCCAGTAAAAAGAAATTTGAGCCTTCGTTTGGATGTCTTCTGTAACATGCAGGGTCTGGGGTCACATGATGTTCTGAGCAGTCTCCTGAAAGGCTCATTCCTCCCTGGGGCCACTCTGGGGTTTGGTCACCACCTGCCACATCAATCAAGCTACAAACTGTCTGCATCAAGGCATGTTTGTGGGGAACCAGTGGGCTGAGGAATGCCATTCTTGATTCTGAGACATTCAAGAACAGCTTCCCCCACAATCACCTGCACATAGGTATTTTCCCCAATTCAGGGCAGGTACCCAGAGCACACTCTCCACTGTGACCCACCTCCAAGGTGCTTACTGCCCAGCACCCAAGGGCATAGAGTGACAGATGCCAGGTATTCTGTAGTCAGCTTTACATATTTACAAAAAGCATAAAGGAAGGGGTGCATGGTAGTATGTGTTTGTTTTCTCTTTTTTTTTTTTTTATTTGGAGACAGGGCCTCACTATGTAGCACAGGCTGGCCTTGACCTCTCCTCTTGCCTCATCAGCCTACTGAGCTCTGCAATTACAAGAGTGCACCACCACACCCAGCTAACACTGGTATCTTTGCAGACCCCCAGACACATGTCATGTATGAGCAGCATGTCCTTTGGGAAAATGCCTCACCCTCTGTGCCTCAGTTTCCCTACTGTGCAATGAGGGATAAGGGCATCCACTTCCCTGGATTGGTATGAAGACTTGAATGCAATGCAAATAAAGGCCATAAGCAGTGACCAGCATCCAGAAAGGCACTGGTACAGTATTATTATCAATAAGGGAGTCAGATGAGGACACTTCCTCCACCCATACCCTCTTTCTCCACATGAGAAACTGAGTCACAAGAAGATAGAAATACGTGCAGATGGAAGAGAAGCATCTCAGGAAGAGGCAGGGGACTTCTGCACTTCCTAAGTGGAGCAAACGGGGAGGAATGGGGAATGCGTTGGCAAATGAGCACAGGTCAATCCCTTCCTCCTGTTTTCAAAAGTTAATCCTGCACTTCTTGGGCACAGCCCTCAGCAGAGAGCTGCCACCTGACCAGGCTGCAGGGTATCTGCTTGGGGTCAACACGAGTTTAACCATCCAGGACCCCTGGCAGGATGTTCTCTGCCTCCCCCCACCAACCTTCCTTCTGCCTTGGACTCCCCCATACTGTGTTGACTGGGCTCCAGCTGTGACTCCGGCCCATGGCTCTCCAAAGACAGCCGGCACTTTCCAGCCTCTGTGCTCTTACACACAGGCTCTCTCTCTGCAGGCCCCCCACCCTCTATTACCCACCACCTGGAAGACTGTCACTAAAGGGTTCAAATGTGCCCCCATAGCAAATTTTACTCACCTGTTATTGGCAATAATAGACTAATTGTAATAGCAACTAACATCTGTACAACTTATCCATATCTAGATGACCCCAAGCTAAGTTTTACACACGCTGCCTCTTTTCAGACAGGCTACTACAGTAGGTAGCTTGTCTGCACAAGAAATAAAGAATTTGACCTCTCAGTGATGGGGTGACACTATGAAGGTTCACACCCGGGGCTCTCTGAGTCCACCTGCTCTCACGCTCTTCACTCCTGCCCTTACTACTGGAGCTTTGATCTCCTAGGGTCCTCTAGCTGTCTCCAGCCCTGCCCCTCCCTTAAGATGAGAACCCTCAGAGCTGCCTTGGTCATCATGAAACCCCCTGCCAAGCACAAGGTCTGGAATGGACTACATGCTGAACACATCAATGAGCCCTAGAAAACCATATGCCAGCTGAGAAAGGCTACATGGCTTCTCACAGACTCCCCAGGGACAGGCTCATACCATACTGTAATTCCCAGGACAGAGCCCCTTCCCTAGCAGACAGGCTGAGGCTTTCCTTGTCCCAAGAGCTATAGGCAGAAGAGACACTGTCTTATTCCTCTGAACCAGAGGAGGCGGGACCTTTGAAAGCCCAATGCAAAGGAAGACATGGTGATGACAGTGACAATAGTCATTTCCTGCATTCCTACCTGCATCAGGTGCTCCACCAAGCACTTTCTGTGTGCTACAGCCTCACGCAATCCTCATAACCCCATGAAGTCGGCATCACTATGACTCCCATTTTACAGATGAGAAAACTGGGGTTCAAAGGGGTAAGAGATTTACACATGGTCTCAGATCTTTTAGGTTTAGAGCTGCAGTTTCCACCAGGCTTTTCTGGATCCCTGGCTCTTCATACTTGCAGCTTTCCATGACAGGCAGGCTTGTCAGTGCCCTCCCTGAAGGCCAATCTCTAAGAAGTGCTGCGACAAAGAAGGTTGTCCTGGTCTTGGTGGGGAGAGTGTCCATTGGGACTCACCATCTAACAAATGCTACACGTGTCCTCGGGGAGGGGAGAGCGGGAGGCTAGGCTGGGAAAGAGGACAAAGTTAGCAGGAGCGGAGGGGTGTCCTGAGAGTCCAGTACAGCACCTGGATCTAGGTGTAGGTCTTTGTAATCTGCTAACCCAGGCTGGTGCAGCCTCTGTTGGTCAGAGCAAAGTCTCACTCTGGGTTTGGAGCTGGTTTTGAGAAAAGCCTGGAGCGGAGTTTCTGAAGGGGCTGGAAGTCCTTTGCAGACTCTGTTGGTCAGAGCAAAGTCTCACTCTGGGTTTGGAGCTGGTTTTGAGAAAAGCCTGGAGCGGAGTTTCTGAAGGGGCTGGAAGTCCTTTGCAGAAAGGTTCTAGCCTTAAGGAAAACCACCTCTGTGTCTCAGCTGCCCCACAGCCCTGTGGCTCAGGCTCCTGAAAACACTTAACAGCCAGATTAGAATTTAACCTCCACTCCCACTCAACTCTCAGAGAGAACAAAGTCTGAGCAGACACCAGGCACTGCTCTTGCCTATGATGTACTTCTAGCCCAGGGAGGGTCCAGAGAAAAACAAGAAGCTCGGGCCCTGGCACCTGAATCACAGAGCCACAAATGAATGTCACAGCAAGAAGAGACTAAAAGAGCAGAAGGGAGGAAGACATCCCAGAGACTGGAAAGCGCTGGGGCCAGAAAGGTGGGGGAACACTTGTTGAGCAGACGCCAGTTGGCAGAAAGGTACAGATCTGAAGGTCCGGAGTGGCCTGGGTGACAGCCTGCCCCTAGCATTCTAGGGACTGGGGTAGAGAAGATGACATTTGGGTGACAGGTGGGAGAGAAGGGGATGGGGGATGTGTGTTGGAGGGAGTCACCAGCCCCCACCACCTCCTGCAAGCTGGCTCTTTGTGACAGAGCTGAGGGAGGAAGATGTGGAAACTCCCCAGCCCTGCAGAACCACCCACCCGGGCTCCACTTCTGCACCTGTCTAAGAGACACGCCCCGCTCCAACCAACGCTAAAGGCGGCTAGCGTTTGTCTCTCACGGTCACCCTCCCGTGCTCTACTGCACCAGACACTTTCTGAGAGATCTCTCATTCATCACCCCACAGCCTGATGGTCAGTGCTGTTTCTTAGACACAACTCAGGTTTGAGAGGCCAAGTGTCGTGCCCATGAGCAGAGAGCTAGTCGCTCGCTGAGCCAAGCAGCGTTGCTACCAGCCAGGAAAGAGGCCTCCTAGATGGAGGGTTTTTTCTCCAGCGCTTCACCAGCTGCAGGAAATGGCAGGGCACACTGAGAAGTACCCCTGTGGGCGAGGTGGCTAACGCAGGCCCCTTCCAGAGCCCTGAGGGAAAGGGCTCCTGGTACCTCCGGGCGCGGGCTCCTCCACAGAGGGCGATTCAGAGGCCGCACCTGGTGCCCGGGGCGCTGCGAGCTGGTGGGCGCTTCTGACAGCGAGAACAGTGGCCCATTATGTGGAATGTAATCACATGGGCGCGCAAGCAGTTGGGCTTTTGGTTCTGAGAAGTGCTATGCAGCCGCCTCTCTCCCTATCCGCTCCTGAGGTGCCAGGGAGCACCGGGTCCCAGGCCTGGCGCGTGGCGGCGGCGCCCCTCTTGGCTCTCGGAAAGGCCAGGTTCAACAGCTCGCCTAGACTCAATTATCCGCCTGGGACTGGGAGCTGCATCATCAGCACCTCCACTGAAGCTGGAGGCCGAGCTCGGGAGGGGCAAGCGGAGGAAGGGAATCTGCAGCAGGAAAGGAGGCGGGTAGCTAGAGCCTCCCGCCCCCGGCTCCCTACCAGGGACGATCTGGGCGCTCCGGGTGACCTTGGGGGAGACCCCTCTGCGCGACCTGTCTGGGGAGAGCGCCACGGTCTCCGCCCATCCTAAGCGCTCGGGGGCGCTCCTCTTCGCCGAGCCCGATGAGCTGGACTCGCGAGGGAGGAGCGCTCCTGGAGCGGGGGACCCAGCAGCCCGCGCACCGCGGCCCCTGGGAGAGGCCGGGCGCACCTTTTCTGGGGAACCACCACGCGGGGCGTCTCCCCCGGCCGGCTGCGCTGTGCGTGGGATCCCGCGGCGGGGCTGGTCGGCTCGCAGGGACGCCTGCCCTGGGGACCTTTCCCGCCAGGGCAGGAGCGCTCCCTGCGCCCTGCCCCTGTCTACAGGGACCAAGCGCCGCCACGCGAGGGGGCGGCGCCCCCATGCCCGGCTCGGAGAGTGGGCGCCACGGGTGTTTGGTGCTGTGACTCCCGCCTTCTGGCACTGTGACCTCGGCAGGCAGAGGCCCGCGAGTCCAGACCCGGCCGAGGACCCCCCTCCTCTTCGCTCCAGGATCGGGCCACGCCAGCCACAGCCCACAACCTGCCGATGCACTCGCTACTCCAGCCTCGTCACGGGAGCGCGAGATGCGGGAGAACACCCCCCACTCCCGCGCAACTCCCGGGCCCCGCACCCTCGGCACCCGCTTTCTCAGCGCGTCCGACACCCCCCCAACCCCAATCATCTTAAACCACCAACCAGCCCCTCGCCACGGCGCCCCTCTACCCAGCTAGGGTATCAGAAGCTGAGCCCAGCTTCCCCGCCCCATTCTCGTCCCCCGCCCGGTCCAGCCGCAGGGCGCAGGGAAGGAGGCGGCGCCGCGAGGCGACTCACCCGCTCTCCAGAGCCCTGGCCCCGGGGGCTCCCGGCCCCGGCTCGGTCCGTGTGTCTGCTCGTGCAGCTACAGAGCCAGCTCTGCTCACCGCAAGCCTCCGCGCCGCCTTTCGGCTCCTCCCCCAGGGCGGGGCCTGAGCTCGCGGGAAGTGGGGGGGCGCGCTCGGCCCCAGCGCGGAGGGGTTTCAGCGCTCGCCGGATGGGGGCTTCTGCTCCTGAGCAGCAGGAAATTGAAAGGAGATGAGACTCAGTCAGGCTTCGGAATAGTTGTCCTTGAACTCTTTCCCCCAGCCCCCGGCATGGGAAGAGGGAAGCCGAGGACCGTGTTCTTGCTCCCATTTGGCAGACGGGCATAACGAGACCCGCAGAGGAGCAGTGACCTGCCCGCGGTCACACAGAAGACTGTCAGCGCCACAGACTCAGATCTCCTACTGTGAGGGCCCACGCAGCCTGAGTCTGAAGGCTCCCCAGGCTGTTCAGGGGCCGCTCCGGGCTTTGCCCTGCGGACTGGGCTCTGGAGGGTAAGTCTCGAGGCTGAGGACAGCAAGACAAGTGGGAGCATGGGGCCGAGCGTCATTTCCTCTTTCTGGAAAAAGAGAGGTGAAGCAAAGAAGGAAGGAAGTGGTTGTACCTCGGCTGACGTCTGCCACCGTTAAACAGGCGCGGGATCTAGACCTGCTTGCTTCCTTGAGGTTTCACGCTAAAAAACAAAAATGCAAAACAGATGGGGGGAGGTGGGGGCGCCTTCTATCTATCATCTAACCCAAGTGCCCACCAGGGCAAAAGGCCCTGCATTGTGTGTGTCTTTCTTTGCACAACAAAGGGTTTAACTATCTTTAGGTTGCTGTTGAAAACCAACCCTTCTTCCAGCTCCCGCAACCCCCAGGAAAAGGCGAGAAAGTTAATAAACAAAAGAGAAAAACCCATCCTAGAACATTCTCTGGAATCCACACTCCCCGAACACTGGCCTTCGAACAATAGGGTTCTCTTCTCCACAAAGGGCATTGTTTCCTGTGCTTTCCCTGGGCCCCCAGACTACAGCCCTAGTCACCCTAGGGCCGACCCAGCTGGGGAGCAGACAAGGTTAAAGTTTGGGGAGTTGGAGGATGATACACGGTTAATTCAGTTGACAGCAGTCTTGTTCGAAGAACTCAGAGTCAGTTATTTACAAGCAATGTTCTGTTGGGGTTGATGGTACCACCTGAGTTTAGTGATTTTTCTATTTGCTAAGGAGACTCAATAACTTTTCTCTGAGGAGTGAAAACCGTTGGGTTGGGCTTGTTCCAGGCCCCAGGGCCCTTCCCAGGTCCTCTGAAGTCCTCCTTCATTTGCCTGTGGCTCCCTCACAGTTCATTAATAATCCAGTTGTGAATGACACTGTTTCAGTAAGAGCAATTAGAGAGCAGAGCAGGTGGGGAAGACTTAAAGTGATGTTTAAAATAACCCAAGGGGACCATTGTTCTCTGCAGAGTGTTTCCATTGATTTATAATGAAGAGCTGTGGGCAGAGAGGGCTGCAATCCATCTCTTTAAGGCATGAGTACAACTTAGAGCCTATGTTCCTAAAACGAAGTCTTTAAGGGGGAAGGGGAGTTCCCCAATCCTCATATTGTGCTGTTCATTCACTCTCATAGTGTTTGGTATCACAAGTTCAAGTATACTGTACTCAGAAGTTGGAGGACTCACATTCCCTGATTTTGAACTTTGAACTACGCAGCTACAGTAATCAAGATAGTGTGGTAAGGAAGGACATACAGATCGAAGGAATAAAACTGAGAAGCCAGACATAAATTCTTGCATTTATGGCCAATTGAGTTTCAACAAGAGTACCACGGCAACTTAATGGAGGAGGAGGAGTCTTTTCAACAAATGGTGCTGGAACAACTGAATAACCATATGCCAAAGACAAGCTGCACTCCTACCTCACACCATATACAGAAATTAACCCCAAATACATCCGACTCAAATGTAAGAGCTAAAACTATAAAACTCAGATTTATTTAAGAATAAGTCTTTGTGGCCATGTATTAAGCAATGCTTTCTTAGATATGACAACTAAGGTCCAAGCAACAAAGGACTTTTGTGCTTCAAAAGACGCCATCATGAAAGTGAAAAGATAGCTGTCATGGATTGAATTGTGTCTCCTCTCAATCTGTATGTTGAAGTCCCAATCCCCCAAACCTCAGAGTATGACCATTTGGGGGAGATAAGATCTTTTCTTAGTTCTTTCCTCCCTTCTTCCTCCCTCCCTTGCCTCTCTTAGCCAGGGTCTCACTATGTAGCCCTGGCTGGCCTCACACTTGCAATCCTCCCGCCTCAGCCTCCCAAGTGCTGGAATTACAGGTGTGTGCTATTGCACCCAGGTTGAGATAAAGTCTTTAAATAGGTGATTATGTTAATCTGAGACCTGTAGGGTGGCTCCCTAATCCAATATGACCAATGCATCACACAGAGGAAAGATGATGTGAAAATACAGGGAGAAGACAGCCTTATATATACCAATGTGAAAGGCATCAGGTAAGACAAAACCTACAAACTTTTGTCGCAGACTTTGAGCCTGCAGAACTGTGAGTCTGCAGAACTGTGAGAAATGAATTTTTGTTGTTTAAGTCACCCAGTCTGGTATTTTGTTATGGCAGACTTGGCAAACTAATATGATAAACCACAGAATGGGAAGAAATGTTTGTAAGTTATATGTGACAAGAAACTTGTATCTAGAATATATAAGGACTCTTATAACTCAGTAGTAACAGGCAACTCAATTAAAAAGTGGGCAAGGGATCTGAGTATCCATTTTCCTCCAAAGATGATACATAATTGACCCAAAATACATGAAAAGATGCTCCACATTATTCTCCATCAGGGAAATGCAAATCAAAACCACAATAAGGTGCCACTTCACAACAGCAAGGATGACTATAATAAAAAATACAGACAGCCAGCATCGGTGGGCTCATGCCTATAATCCCTGCAACTCAGGAGGCAGAGATAAGAGGATTGCAAGTCTGAGACCAGAAGGAACCTGCATAATTTAGCAAAACCCTGTCTCAAAAATAAGAAGTAAAAAATGGGCTGGGAGTGCAGTTCAGTGGTAGGGCACTTGCAAAGCATGCATGAGGTCCTCAGTTCAACTCCTCCAGTACCAGAAAAAAACAAAAACAAAAACAAAAAAAAACAGTCTCCAGGCATGGTGGTGCACAACTGTAATCTCAGCACAGAGAAGGCTGAGGCAGGAGGATTACCACAAGTTCAAGGCCAACTTGGACTATGTAGTTAGAAATAGTCCAGATGGAGTTACATAGCAAGATCTTGTCTCAACAAAACAAAACAAAATAAAATAAAACAAAAAAAGAAAAAAACAAGAAAAAAATACAGACAACAACCAGTGCTGGTAAGGATATAAAGAAATTAGCATTCTTATATATTACTGGTGAAAATGTAAAAGGAGGCAGCTGCTTTGCAAAACTGTCTGAAATTTCTTCAAAGTGTTAGACATAGAGTTATAGATGATCCTAGGTATTATGGAGTTACAGATGATCCTAGGTATGAATTCACAAGAAATAAAAGTCAATACCCAGGAGAAAAAGCCAATATCCACACAAAAACTGTTCACAAATGTTCATTATACTGTTAATCATAATAGCCAAAAAGCAGAAACAACTCAAACACCCATCAAAAGATAGATAAATGTGTATATCTATCAATATAATATAGTATTATTTGACAACCAAAAGGGATGAATTGCTGAGACATGCTATAACTTGGATAAGCTTTGAAAACACAGTGCTATGGATCCATGCATGGTGGCACATGCTTGTAATCCCCACAACTACAGAGGCTGAGACAGGAGGATTGGGAATCCAAGGCCAGAGGCAGCCTTCAAGACTCTAAGATTAAAAAAAAAAGGAAAACATGATGCTATGAAAGAATCACATTACAAGGCCACCTATTACAGGATTCTGTTTGAAATGCCCAGAATAGGCAAATGCATAGAGACAGAAAGCAGATTAGTGATTATCTAGAGCTAGAAGGATATTGTTGGGGACCAAAAGGAGATGACTGCTACAAGGGATTTCTTTTAGGAGTGATGATGTGATGATGTGTTCTGAAATTGATTATAGTGGTGGTTGTACTCCCATGAATATACTAAAAATCATTGATTTGTGTACTTTAAATGGGTGAATTTTATCTTATATGGATTATATCTCAATAAAATGATTAACAAAAAAAGAAAAGAAAAGGCTAAACTAGACCCCACTACTTGAAAGCAACACTCCTGCTGTCCCTGAAACCTCTCTCTTCTGCTTCCCAGCCTTTATTTTGAGGTCAGCTGTGGTACCATCTATAGCAAGACATTAAAGTAGAGCCAAAGCCAATGAATGTTCTAAGAGGCTATGGAAAATGTCAGAGGACCTGAAAATAAATGAGTTAGTCCAGCATGCAAAATCTGAAGCACTGATGCTTGTAAATATAGAATTAACTATCTACATAACTTTAGGTCAACTAGTGAACTGCAACTCAAGTCCACAGTTCCATATATATCATATAGAAGGTAGAATTTGGGTGAATTGTAAGGTTCCTATGATGAGACAGGTCCTAGAGAGCGCTAGTGTCTATAAAAAATGAGCTAATTCCAGCCTCAAAAGGATTCATTCCAGAGGCGATTTGATCCAGTGATTCTTGTTTTCTTACAGTGATGAGGATTGAACCTAGGGCCTTGCACATGCTAGTGATTAAGAGGTTCTTAACACCAGGCATCGAGCACCAGCATCACTGAGCAGATGCTGGGCTGGCTGAATTCATTCATTCACTCAACAGGTACTCATCCCAATACCTGGTGGGGAGTGAGCCTTGCTAGGTGGCTCTTTTCTCATGTTGCTGCTGCTGGTGATGATGCTGGCTCCAGGCCAGGCCCAAGCAACAGAATTGCAGGAAGTGCAGAGAGCACCACATGGTCTGAAATCAAATAGTGCAGAGCAGGGAGAAAGGCATCCTGGGTAAGAGTCCTGCTCTGGCACGAGCTCACTGGGCGGTCTTTTCCTCTTCCCCAGGGCCGGTTTCCTGCTCTGTAAAACCACAATCGTACAATACTTGTGTTTGTATGTGTGTTATTTTCCCACGTCCCCACGCTTTTGAGGGAAGTGACCTTTCTTCTACCTCTTTTGTGGCTCCCCAAAGCTGTTTGCACAGAGTGGGTGCCTCATAAGTGGTGCAGAGGGAGCCCCCCAAATATTGGGGCTGGCAGGTGACCCTGTCCTGTAACACTGTGAGGACAGGGGTAACCAAGAGGGGGGTGGATTGCTTTTCATGTTTTACATTTTTTCTATGTTTTAATTTTTATGTAAGAACTTTTAATTTTTGGGAGGGCACAATGGCCCTCAGACTTGACAGCGCCTTGGACTCACTAAGGAAGCTTTAAGGATTTTTGTTTTTGATTTTAGGTTTGTTTGTTTGTTTTGAGACCTCTAAGTTGCAATCCTACTGCCTCAGCCTCCCAAATGCTAGGTTTAAAGCAGGCACCACTGTGCTTGGCAGCTCTAAGATTTTTTGATGCCCAGGCCCTCCCCCAGACCATTTGAATCAAAATCACTGAAGGTTTATTTTTAAACCCACACATACAGATCCAAAAATAAAAATAAAAATAAAACTCACCAGGTGTGTTGAAAATGCAATTTGACTTCATGGAAGTAGAGTTCAAGATTACTGCCTACATCCCTGTTTTTCAAACTTGGGTGAACATAGAATCCCTCGATAAAGAGGATATGGGGAAGGTGTTCAAATGCTGCTTCCCAGGCCTGTTCTTTGCACTCTTTCTCATTCTTTGATGTAGGATAGGGCCCAGGAACATGCATTTTAACCAAGTCTACTAAACAGCATATCTTAGCTAATGTCCTCAGCAATCTTGATAGCAATCCCCATTCTCCTAGATCCTTTATTTTCTCTTTAATAGGGTTCTCCAAATTCCTAGAGGAGAAGAATAATCTGTGGCACTTATTAAAATGCATGTTTCATTTTGTGATCACCAATATAATAATCAACAGAGAGAGAAAGAGTCAGCAATAGATGCTAAAGCCATTGAGTAAAAAAGTTATCATGTTTCAGAGTATTTATATAGTTCAAAACATCACATCATGGATTATTTACTAATTAAGAATGGGAACATGTACCTTGATAATAGATTGATTTAGTGGTCTCCTCCTTAACCAAAGGATCATATTCAGCCTCACTTAGAAGGGGACATTGTGACATTATTTGCTCCCTGACATGATGCAATAAGATGTACTCAATACCTTCTATGTCATATTCTTGCCAAAAATACTTAACCTGATTTTAATCATCAGGAAAATTTAGACAAATCTAGAATGTGGGGCATTGTACAAGCCTGGAATCTCTTTTAAAAAGTTAGTATCATTTTTTTAAAAGGTGGGGAATTGTTGTAGATTAAAAGACAATAAATGAACATAATAAAAAATACATAATGTGTGCACCTTGATTGGATCCTGGATGGAAAAAGTAAATAACCATAAAAGACTTATTGTGGACAGGTAGGAAGTAAACTGTTCTTTGCACATTAGATGATATTGCTAAACTGATGTTAATATTCTTAAATACAATAATGACATTATGGTTATGAAGGTATAGGTCCTTATTTTTAGGAAATCCATGCCAAGGACAGAGTAAGAGAGGGAGACAGAAAGTGAAAATAAGCCAAAATAGGCCACCATTTTCAAAGTCATCCCTAGATGTCCCCCTTAGCCAGCTGTGCCATTCACTGCCTTTTGGTCTTCCTATACCCAGCTGAGAAAAGGACCTGGCAATCCACTCCCAAAGCAATCCCGAAACAATCAGCTATTGAAAACCCTATGAGGGTCGCTATGAGTCGGACACGACTCGATGGCATCTAACAACAACAACATCCAGCTGGGCATTTCCACTCTCATGGTACGTCCTGTGGCCTGCTGACCCTCCTTTCCAGTCTCAGCTCAAATGCCACTTCCTCAGGGAAGGTCCCAGTTAGTTAAAGCCACAGAGATGACGCTTGTAATTTTACATCTAGATGAGACTCCTGAACTAATGTCTGTTTCTCCCATTAGACAGTGTTAGGCTGAATTTGTCTCCCACCCTTCAAATTCATATGCTAAAGTCCAAACTCCCAGCACCTCAGAATGTGACTACCTTTGGAGATGGGTTTTTTGTTTTGTTTTGCTTTGTTTTGTTTTGATTTTATTTGATTTGGTTTTTAAGATGGGGGGGTTGAACCCAGAGCCTCAAACATACTAGGCAAGTGCTCTACCACTGAGCTGCACCCCCCGCCCTTTTTTTATTTTTTATTTTGAGACAGGGTCTCACTAAGTTGTGCAGGTTGCCTCTGGCCTCAAATTTTCCATTCTACTGCTTCTGCCTCCCAAGGTGATCACAGGAGTAAACCACTGGGTCCAGCTGGAGACAGGGTCTTTGCTATAATTTGAATATGGGTTTGTCCCCCAAAGGTCTATGTATTCAAGACTTGGTCCCTAGGTGGTGCTGTTAGGAGGTGCTGTGGACCTTTAGGAAGTGGCCCTTATGGGAAATCCATAGGTCATTGGAGTTATGCAGTCAGAAGGGATTGTTTGGTTATGGTCTCCTCCTTTTACTGTTTGCTTCCTGGCTTGTGACATAGATGGTTTTTCTCTGCCATGTGCTCCCACCTTGGTATGCCACCCTTGCTAGAGGCCCAAAACAATGGAGTCCCTTGATATTGGACTGAGACTTCTAGACTTGAGAGTCAAACCAAACCTTTTGTCTTTATGAGTTAATTGCATCAAGTATTGTGTTAAAGTGATTTAAAAAAAAAAAAAGCTAAATAATACAGTCTTTAAAAAAGTAACTAAGGTAAAATGGGTTCCTATAGGTGGGCCCTTTTCATAGGGTGTACAATGGCTAATTGTTTCAGAAGTGAGCTGGTGGGTCTTTCTTCTAGTCTGTCTTAGTCTGGAAGATCAGCTGAAATCTGTCCATCATTGGTTGTTGTTGTTGTTAGGTGCTGCCAACTTATGTCCAACTCATAGCAACCCTCACAGGGTTTTCAATGGCTGACTTTCAGGATTGCCTCAGGAGTGGATTGCCACATCCTTCTCCCAATTGTGTGGTGCTGGGAATCAAACCCGGGACCTCAGAGACTACAGAGCGGCACTCTACCAACTGAGCTAAATCCCAGCCCTGTCCATCATGGGTAGCCCTGCTAATATCTGAACTAGTGGCATAGCTTTCAGCATACCAGAAAGATATTTATCTATGTTTTATTGATTATGCAAAGGCTTTTGACTGTGTGGATCACAACAAATTATGGATAACATTGAGAAGAATGGGAATAGCAGAGCACTTAATTGTGCTCATGAGGAATCCATACATGGATCAGGAGGCAGTCGTTCAAACAGAACAAGGAAACATTTCTTGGTTTAAAGTCAGGAAAGGTGTGCATCAGGGCTGTATCATTTCACCATACCTCTTCAATCTCTATGCTGAGCAAATAATCTGAGAAGCTGGGCTTTATGAAGAAGAACACGGCATTGGGATTGGAGGAAGACTCATTAACAACCTGTGTTATGCAGATGACACAACTTTTCTTGCTGCAAGTGAAGAGGATTTGAAATATTCACTGATGAAGATAAAAGAACAAGGCCTTCAGTATGGATTGTGCCTCAACATCAACAAAACAAAAATCCTTATAACTGGATCAGTAAGTAACTTCATGGTAAGTGGAAAAAAGATTGAGGTTGTCCAAGATTTTGCTTACTTGGTTCTACAATCAACACTCATGGAAGCAGCAGTCAAATCAAAAGACACATTGCATTGGGAAAAGCTGTTGCAAGAGACCTCTTTAAAGTGTTGAAAAGTAATGATGTCACACTGAAGACCAAGGTGTGCCTGACTCATGCCATGGTATTTTCCGTCACATCATGTGCTTGTGAAAGCTGGACAGTGAATAAGGGAGACAGGAGAACAATTGGTGCTTTTGAATTATGGTGCTGGAGATGAATATTGAATATACCATGGACTACCAAAAGAACTAACAGATCTATCCTAGAGGGTGTACAACCAGAATGCTCCTTGGAAGCCAGGATAGTTACACTGTGTCTTATGTATTTTGGATATGTTGTCAGGAGGGACCAATCCCTGGAGAAGGACATCATGTTTGGGAGAGTGGTGGGTCAATGAAAAAAAGGATAGTGGCTGCAACAATGGGCTTAAACATAGAAAAGATTGTATGTTTGCATGGTACACTGTCAGATAATGCTTCGTTCTATTGTACTTAGGGTTGCTACGAGTTGGACCCAACTTGACGGGACCCAACAACAACAACAAAAATGGGTGGCCCTGGTACAATAGGACTGGTATCTTTATAGGAAGAGGAAATTAGGAGGCAAAGAATAGACCCTGTGAAGACACTGGAGGAAGACAGCTGTTGACAAGCCAAAGAAAGAGCCTCTGGAAGAAATGAACCTGCTGACACTTTGACATTGATTGGACTCCTAACTTCCAGAATTGTGGGGAATAAATGGACATCTGTTGCTTAAGCCCCTCAGTCTGGGGTCTTCTGCTATGATGGCCCAAGGACACTAATACAGGGAGCACCACTGATCAAGGACCATGGAATTTCTAGTGCCTGGTGAAGATAGGCCTATAGGAGGAGCACGGTGAATATCTGTTGAATGAATGAGGGAACACTGCTCTATAAGCCTGTGGGAAAGGGTCAGAGGAATGTGTTACTATCCTAGTATACACAAGGGCTTTGATATACAGCTCTTAAAAGCAAAGCAAGATAGTGTAAACTGAGGCTGAGTTTTCTTTCCGTCCATTTTTGTTCAGTTGCTGCTGTTGCTGTTGCCCTCAGCCCTCCAGCCATCAGCCGTTGTCACCAGCTGCCTCTGGGGGAGGCTGGATGCCACATATAGCAAACAGAAATCGTTCCCCAGTCCTGAGTGGCAAAATTGAGTCTGGAACATACACAGCAGGTGGTAGCCTGAAAGTCAAAGCACTGTTCATGTGCTCCTCCCTGGAACAAGGGAGGGAAGGTTTTTGCAGTTCTAGAAATCTAGGCTTGGGAGATATATAGACAAAGCTGAAGTAGGAAGGCAGGATATTTATCCCCAGACCATAGACTGATTGAAGAGATTCCCAATTTCTAAATTATCAGGGAAATATAAATAAAACAGCCAGGATGTATACATTCATAGCCATCCAACAGACAGAAAAAGGTCTATCAATACTCTGGCAGGCTAGGGCTGTGGAACTGGAACCCAGTGGAGGGGGGGATGGGAGGGACCAAATGCTGGGACATCCACTTTGAAGAGAAATTTGATACTGTGTAAGAAAGTTGAATGTACAAATTCAATCACCCAGCAAGTCCACATTTAAGAACGCATGCCTATAAAAACCACCTCCCACCTTGTATTGTTGTTGTTGTTGTTATGTGCCTTTGAGTCAGGATCTGACTCATAGCGACCCTACGTACAACAGGTTGTCAGTGCTTCTCTGCTGTTCATAGGGCTTTCAATGGCAGATTGATTTGGGGGAGTGGGTTGCCGGGTCAGTCTCCTAAGCCTACAGCACCTGGTGTTCCTGGGCAGTCTCCCATCCAAGTACTAACCAGGCCCAACCTGCTTAGCTTCCGAGATCTGACAGGATTGGATGCCACAGGGCTACGGCTGCAGGCCCACCTTATATAGGAGAAGTTATATCTAAGGACACTCATTATGGCTTTATCTATAAGAGCAAGGCTGACACCACCCTAAATGTCTGCCAACAGGGGAATGAGAAATGAATCAAGGAGCATTTTAATATGAAGGGATTCTAAACAACAGGAAACAAACTGAAATACAGCTACCTGCGTAACACAGATAAATCTGGAAAACAAAATGTGAGTTGAAAAAGAAAGTCGCAAATGGCTACTTTCTGTGTGATTGTTTCATGTTGTAGAAACACAATGACATCGGTTTGTGACATAGACATACATGGTAGAGATACTAAGTAGTGGGTGTGGATACCCTCACTCACTCCTACAGGTTCATTCTGTCTCTTTCACCCTGCTCTGCACTGCCAGGGATGGGAAATTGGAGGCATCCATTGGCCTCTGGATTCTTGCAGAGCCTAGCCAAAGGGAGGTAGAAGCAGGAGATTAGTGGGTAGAAGAAACCAGGCCATGTGAGTTGGCTGTGTCCCTCTCATGAAGGCCCTAAATCCTTTTGGTGGCTCCCTCCAGGCTTTGGTCATTGCTCACTTCCCTTGCCTAAGTTTCCCCAACCCTGAAACACAGATGATAAAAATCCTATCTCTTACTCATTGTGTGGAAAATGTAAGCACTTGGCATAGTGTCTGGTAGGTTATAAACACTCAGCAAAAGTTAGCTTTATTGGTATCAATCACACCCTTTCACCATTGCTGTAAGGAACTTCTGTCTCCTTTTTTGTAGCCTAACCCTTAGGGCTTCCTAGCCATGGACCATACCTATAATCCTAGCAACTTGGGAGGCTGAGGCAAGAGCATCTCGAGTTTGAGACTAGAGGCAGCCTGTGCAACTTAGCAAGACTCTGTCTCAAAATAAAAAAAAAAATTAAAAAGGGGTTGGGGATGCAGCTCAGTAGTAGAGCACTTGCCTACCATGTGCAAGGCCCTGGGTTTAACCCCCACCCCCAGTACTGCAAAAATAAACAGAAAATCTCTTATGGCTTCCTTTAATGTCACTTGACATTTCAAAATTCATGTCTGAGAGCCATCACTCATCTTAAGCCCTGGGGACCAAACATGTTTTGGAAGTTTGGCAGTTTTGGGATATTGGAGATGTAACATAGTATGAAAACTATGTCCCAGGTCAGTGTGAGTCAGCACCACCAGGAGAGTTTGCTAGTGCACAGGTGGGCAGACCCACCTATGAGTCTGAGATACATGTGAGGTGAAGAACTTCCAGTTTTCATCAGCTTCCAGGTGCTGCTGCTGGTCTGGGGACCATAGTCAGGACTGCTGTTCTCTCTCTGAGATGAAAGCTCCCTAGGGAGGCCTGCAGTAGAACCCCAGGAGCAAACATCAGCATTTCCCTGCGAAATGTTACTAGAAGACTGTAGACACTCCCAGGTCCACGCACATGAGGTTCAGCTACTGAGCAAGCCTCCATGAGCCTGATAAAAAATCTTTTAGTTTTCAGAGAATTTTGGACTTTGGAAAAGAGTGTAAGAGACTGTGGATTTGTCAGTGAAATCTCATGACCAAAGGTGAAACCATATAAAAAACAAATAATAATGGTATTTTTTGTGTGTGTTTATGTGTTTGAGCCAGGGTATGCCTGGTTATTCCCCAGCCTAAGCTGGCCTTGAATTTGAGATCTTCCTACCTCAGTTTCTTAAATGCTGGGATTACAGGTGTGCACCACTGCACCTGGCTATGACATGCATTCCCCCCTCCCCACCCCAGTACTGGGAGGTTGAACCCAGGGCCTTGCACATGTTAGGCAGGCACTCTACCACTCAGTTGCACCCCCAACCCCTTTTCTTATTTTTCATTTTGAGACAGGGTCTCACTAAATTGTGCAGGCTGCCTCTGGGCCTCAAACTTGCAATAATCTGGCCTGACTCTTGATTTGCTGGGACTACAGATGTATGCCACCACACATGGCATATGATATGCCTTTTTTATTTTTTATTTTTGTTTTTGTTTTTGCAGTACTGGGGGTTGAACCTAGGGCCTCATGCTTGCATGCTTTGCAAGTGCTGTACCACTGACCTGCACCACAAGCTCGTTTTTTTTACTTTTTGAGACAGGGTCTCACTAAATTATGCAGACTGCCTCTGGTCTCGAACTTGTGATCCTCCTGTCTCTGCCTCTGTATGATATGCTTTTAAAATTATACTTCACCCACCACCATCAGGAATTGTGAAAGTTTATGGATAACTCAGTTGGTAAAGTACCACTCTGTGTTCTTTGAGGCCCTGGGTTCAATCCCCAGCACTGCAAAAATGAGAGAAGGATGTGGCAGCCCACTCTTGAAACAATCTCAAAATAATCAGCCACAGAAAACCCTTTGAGGGTCACTATGAGTAGAAAGGTATACATCAGGGCTATATTCTTTCACCATGTTGTTGTTGTTAGGTGCTGTCGAGTTGGTATCTGACTCATAGCAACCCTCATAGGGTTTTCAATGGCTGACTGTTTTCAGGATTGCTTTGGGAGTGGATTGCCAGGCCCTTCTCCCATTTTTGTGGTGCTGGGAATTGAACTCGGGACCTCAGAGACTGCAGTGCAGCACTCTACCAACTGAGCTAAATCCCAGCATATTCTTTCACCATATCTCTTCAATTTCTATACTGAGCAAATAATCTGGAAGCTGAACTTTATGAAGAAGAATGCGACATCAAGACTGGAGGAAGATTCATTAACAACCTGCATTATCCAGATGACACAACTCTGCTTGCTGAAAGTGAAGAAGATTTGAAACATTTACTGATGAAGATCAAAGCACACAGCCTTCAGTATGGATTATAACTCAACATCAACAAAAGTCCTTACAAATGGGTTGGTGTGCAACTTCACAATAAATGGAGAAAAGGTTGAGGTTGTCCATGATTTTGCTTTACTTGATTCTACAATCAACACCTGTGGAGGCAGCAGTCAGGAAATCAAAAGACACATTGCTTTGGGAAAATCAGTGACAAAAGATCTCTTTAAACGTATTGAAAAGTAAAGATGTCACTGTGAAGACAAAGGTGCTCCTGACTCATGCCATGGTATTTTCAGTCACACCATATGGTTGTGAAAGCTGGACATTGAACAAGGGAGATAGGAGAAGAACTGGTATTTTTGAATTATGGTGCTGGAGACGAATATTGAATATACCATGGACTGCCAAAAGAACCAACAGATCCGTCCCAGAAGAAGTGCAACCAGAGTGCTCCTTAGAAGCAAGGATGGCTAGACTGCATCTTAGATATTTTGGACATGTAGTCAGGAGGAACCAATTCCTGGAGAAGAACATCATGTTTGGGAGAGTGGCAGGTCAATGAAAAAAAGGTAAACCCTCCACTAGATGGATTGACACAATATCTTCAACAATGAGCTTAAACATAAATAAGATCATGTGCCTGGCACAGAATCAGGGAGTATTTTGTTCTGCTCTACATAGGGTCACTATGAGTTAGACCCACCTCAACAGCACCTAACAACATGAGTCAAAACTGACTAGATGGCACCTAACAACAAAAGAAACATCTTGCATTATTTCTATTGGCCACCAGGTGGTAGCATCTGTTCTCCGTCATGGCTGGGAAGTTTTGCAGAGATATATTCCTTTATTAACTGGATGGATGGTTGGTTGGTTGTTTTTTCAGATGGGGTCTCTGTATGTAGCCCAGGCTGGCCTTGAATTCGTGATTCTCCTGCCTCAGCTCCCTGAGTGTTGGGATTATAAACATGGGCCACCGCACCCAGCTCCTTTTCTATCCTTTTATAAGAAAGACCCAGGTTAGTTGTACCTGCTCCAGAAGAACCCTTGGGAGTTTCCATTGCTGAATAAACAACTCCAAAATTTAGTGGGATAAAGTTACTATTTATTTATTTATTGGCACTGGGAATTGAATCCCAGCCTTGCATATAGCTAAGCAAGTGCTCTACCACTGAGCTACATGCCCACCCCAAGTCAGCTTTTCTTTCTTGCTCCTTCCTTCCTTCCTTCCTTCCTTCCTTCCTTCCGTCCTTCTTTCTTTCTTCCTCTTTCTTTCTTTCTTTCTTTCTTTCTTTCTTTAACACCAAGGTACCAAGGCTGGCCTTGAACTTGCTGTGTTGCTGAGACTGATCTTGAACTTGTGATTCTCCTGCCTTAGGCTCCTGGGTAGCTGGGATTACAGACAGGCACCACTATGCCCAGTTAACCATCTTATTATGCTCATGAATTCTGTGGGTCCAAAATTTGGAAAAGGTGCATCAGGAGCAGTCTATCTCAGTCCCACATGTCTAGAGCATCAGCTGGAAAAATTCAATGGCTAAAGCTGGAATTACTTGGAGGCGCCTTCACCCAGGTATCTGCTGATGAAAGCTGGTTGTCAGGTGGAACATCTACCTCAAGTCTCTCTATGTGGCCCCTCTGGAGATGGGCTAGCTTGAGCTTCCTCACTGCAGGGCAGCTAGATTCAAGTGTGGGTTTCTGAGCCAAGTGATATGGCGCCCACCTGTAATCCCTGCACTTGGGAGGCTGAGGCAGGAGGATGGCAAGTTCAAAGTCACCCTGGGCTACACAGTGAGACACTGTCTCCAAAAAACACCAAAGTGTGGATTTCCAGGGGAGACAACATAGACCATCTCCAGATGGGAGGCATAGTAAGGTTGCCATGTTAATTTGCTAAGGCTGCCTATCACAGACAGGTGACTTAAACAACAGAAATTCATTTCTCAGAGTTCTGAAGGCTGAAAATCCAAGATCAAGGTGGCAGCAGGGTGAGTTTCTTCTGATGCCTCTCTCTTTGGCTTGCAGATGGCACCTGCTCTCTGGATCCTCACATGACCTTTCTTCTGTGGAAACAGGCCACTGGTGTCACTTTTTATGTTCAAATCTCTTCTTTTTATGAGAATATCAGTTGGATTGGATTACAGCCCACCCTAACAGCCTCATTTTAACTCACTCACTTACTTAAAAGCCCTATCTCCAAGTTCAGTCACATTCTGAGGTCATGGGCTCAGGGCTTCAACATATGCTTGGGGGTGGCACAGTTCAGACCCTGACAGTCACATTGTCAGATGATCTTGTGAGCAGAGTGGGAAGAAGATCATGTGGAACAAAGCAGCTCTATCTTAGGAAAATGTAATCCCCCCTGGTGCCCTCGTTCAGGTATATGCCCATGAGGATGGACTGAACATCAGTCTCACTCCGACCTCCATGCCCTTGAACTTGCTCCCTTAGCCAGAGGGAGGTTGCAGCAGGATACTGGGGGACAGAAGAAATGAGACCATCTCTCTGCCTGGGATGCCCTCGCCTGCCTCCTCCACAGGACCCTACTTATTCAGCCATCCTGAAGACTATACTTTCAGGGATCATTTCTCTAGTTCATCACCTGTCCTGAGCCCTCTGCTCTCCAAGCATGTCTGACCTCATCCCTGTCATTACCAACCACCACTGTCTTTACCACCACTCTGGTTACCTTGACCATGAGTGCTGCTACGTATAGACCTCTTCCTTGGGCCAAAGCTCTCGTGCTCTCATTTAATTCTCCCAATAACTCTATGAGGCTGGTTTGCAGATGAAGAAACCCATGGTCAAAATGGAGAAGTTACTTGTCCAGGGCCATGGAGCAAGAAAGTGCAGAGTGAAGATTTGAACCCAGCTTCACCTGGCTCCAGAGCCTGTGCTTATCAGCTCTTTCTGGGACTCTGACAGTGCTAACATTGGTTAGTCACTAGCATCTGTGCTGACCTAGCCCTGCTTCCATCCTCTTACCAAAGCACCAATCCTCTGCAATAGCTCAGGGTGCCCTGGTACTGGTCCCCCTGCTTATGCTTGAGCTGCCTAAGGCTTATGTTTGTTTGTTTTTTGAGACAGGGTCTCACTCTGTAGCCCAGGCTGGCCTCCTGCCTCAGCCTCCAGAGTGGTGTGATCACAGATGTGCACCTCTGTGTGTGGGTGTCTAAGGCTTATGGACAGACTGAGGGCCAAGTATGCATTGCACATGGCATTGCATTGCCATGACATTCATGGTGCCTGGTGTATCCATGGCTTTGTGAAGCCCCCTTACTCTGACTTGGGGAGCATCCATGTGATTTGCTTTGGCCCGTGGGACATCCGTCAATGTGATTCAGGCAGGAGCATGAAAGGTACTTAGAGTCGAGCTCCCTGAAACAGTGCCACCTTGTGTGTGAAACCAGAGTAGACTCCTCAAGGACCCTGTGGGGAGAATGACTCAGTCATCTGACCTGTTCCAGGAATCACAGCGAGGCCCCAGATGTGAATGACACCACCTTGGAGCATAGGAGCCACTTGAGCCTTCCTTTGACTGTAGACAACGTGAGTGATTCTGGCAGGACCTTCTGACCTGCTCAGCTGGGCCCAGCAGGAGCTGCTGACTCAGAGTCCCCAGCAAATGCAACTAGTCATTGCTTTTAAGCCATTGAACTTAGGGGTCCTTTGTTCTATAACAAAAGATAACTGGCTCCTATTGTTTGGCCTCTCTGCCCAGGTGCCTTTCTTTAAGCTTCCAGGGCGGTCTCACTGCTGTCACTTGTGTCTATACCTGAGCATTCCTGAAAGCCCAAACCCTTCCCCCAGTTCTGGTGTCCCTGAGGCCTGATGTAATTACACTTGCCTGTGGTTCAAGTCTCAGAGAACTCTGCTTGGAAACACCTTCAGGCACAGCTGGGTCTAGGTCTTCAGATGATGTTCTAGGTCCCTGTGTTTCTCACCTCTTACTTCTGCTCAATTCTGCTAGGATTCATTCTACATACGGGCATTGTCCATATAGTTTCAAGATGAGGCTCAAAAGAGTCATGATGGCAGCTTTGCCTTTTCTGGCCTCCAGCCTGAGGACAGACAGGCAATGATTTTGCAGTTGAGACCAGTGTAAGAGTTTAATAATCATTTTACTTTCTTACTATGATCCTGTAGTTGATATCAAGGTCATCACCTATTTTAGCTTTATTTTGGTGTATTCCATAAGTTTATCCTCACTTTCTTTTTATTTTTTTCATGATAGCATAATAATTCTTCAATTTTTTTGATTTCTCTCTATTAACATGGCCGTAAACACCTACCAACCAATAACCAATTTAATTAATTTATTTATTTATTTGGTGGTACTTGGGGGTTGAACCCCAGGGCTTCACACATACTTTCCAAGTGCTCTTTCACAGGGTTGGATCTGCAGACCATTTTTTATTTTCTTATTTTGAGATAAGTTCTCACTATGTTACACAGGCTGCCTCTGGCCTCAAACTTGAGGTCCCCCTGCCTCAGCCTCCTGAGTTGCTGGGAATACAGGTATGCACCATTGTGCCCAGGTTTCTAATTGTCTTTTTTGAGACATGGTCTGGCCCAGACCATGTAGCCCAAGATGGTCTTCAATTTATGATTCTCCTGCCTCAGCCTCCCAAGTACCAGGATTACAGGTGTACATCACCACAGTGGGCAATTTTTGAGGCACTATTTATAATACAATAAATTTGGAAACATTTATTCAATGACAGTCAAAGGTGGAATGATTAAATAAACCATGGGATGAAACATAATGGAACACTATTAAATGTTAAGATGAATAACTTCACAAGAAATGTGCAGGAATGGTGGGAATAATCCCTCCCCCCTTTTTACCTTTTTTATTTTTTTAATTAGCATACAAAATAATGAGTTTCATAATGATGTAGGGGAATCCCAGAGTGTACCCCTGAGGCAGAAGCCCATCTGATTCACCTGGAGGGCCAACATCTATGCTCCAGGGCATAAGAGCCTCAGGGGGTAGAGAGTGTACCATCAAAGGAAGAGCCCATCTGGTCCACTTGGAGGACTGCCTTCTGTCCTTCAGGGCCAGTGACCCTTGCCCTACATCCTGGTCATTTGCCCCCATTACACCCTATGGGGCAAGATGGCGAGCAGTCACCTTTGTCCCACATCCTGGTCCTTCACTCCTACCCCTCCCATCGTGTAATCCAAGATGGCCCCTGACCCCAGTCCAGCCCTGGAGTGACCACCTCCACTCTGATTGGTCACCAAAACCGCTGTGATTGGTCAATAAAGGGACACTCTTGATTGGCCTGGCCTACTCCCTACCCACCTATCAAAAATGCACAATCACTAGTCGCTATTTGCATGGCAGTTGGTGGCAATTGCCCCAGACACGAGCCCTGCCATGATTGGCCTCTCCCTAGTCTACCCCTCCCCTCAGAATGTATTTAAAGAGACCACTGACCACCCCAGCAGCAGTTGCTTAGACCTCTTGTGTTCACCTCTTGACTTCACCTGCCACCCCCACCCATCAACTTGGACCATCGCACCCTACTCCAGATACCTAAGGTCTCCAATCAACCAGACCTTCTAGCAAGATGCTGTGTCAAGCCCAGGGGCCCCAAAGAGCTGAAGGCATCCATTAAGACACGAAGCGCTCTCCAATTCCTCCCCACACCTGGGGAGGAGGAGAGTAGAGAAGGTGAACTGTGAGAGTCAAGGCAAGTGCAGACCATCAGCATCTACATCTGTAGTCTTGTTCCTGCCCTTGTATTCAGGAACAGCAGAATAAAACCTTGTTGCTTTTATAATAAGAAGGCTCCCGAGGTCCTTCTTGGTGCCATTGACCAGCTCTCACTTTAGCCCCAAGAGTCCTGGGATTCACTTAGTGTTGGGGTAGGCTTTGATATCTTGCCGGGCCAGAGCTGAAACCCAAGTTTCATAATGATGTTTTCAGACCTGTACTTGATATACTTTGCTCCTATTCACTTTCACCTTACTCTCTCTTGTCCCCACTTCTGTTGGGCCCCTTCTCCCCTCAAATAGTTGTCCTTCTAAAATACATACACATTTTTGCATATATATGTATGTATGTGTATATATATACACACACACACATTTTGAGAGATGGCTGTGTATTACTTTTCAAAGCTGAATTACATTGTTGTTGTTGTTGTTAGGTGCCGTCAAGTCAAGTCCGACTCATAGCGACCCTATGTACAGTAGATCGAAACACTTGCTGATTCTGTGCCAGGCAAACCATCTTATTTATGTTTAAGCCCGTTGTTGCACACACGGTGTCAATCCATCTGGTGGAGGGTTTTCCTCTTTTGCGTTGACCTGCCACTCTTCCAAACATGATGTCCTTCTCCAGGGATTGTTCTCTCCTGACCACATGTCCGAAATATGTAAGACGCAGTTTGGCCATTTTTGCTTCCAAGGAGCACTCTGGTTGTACTTCTTCTAGGACAGACTTGTTGGTTCTTTTGGCAGTCCATGGTATATTCAATAGACGTCTCCAGCACCACAGTTCAAAAGCATCAATTCTTTTTCTGTCTCTCTTGTTCAATGTCCAGCTTTCACAACCATATGATGCCACTCAAAATACCATGGCATGAGTCAGACGCACCTTCGTCTTCAATGTGACATCTTTGCTTTTCAATACTCTAAAGAGATCTTTTGCCACAGCTTTTCCTAGAGAAATGCGTCTTTTGATTTCTTGACTGCTTCCACGGGTGTTGATTATAGAGCCAAGCAAAGTAAAATCTTGGACAACCTCAATCTTTCTCCATTTAATGTGAAGTTGCGTGCTGACCCAGTTGTAAGGATTTTTGTTTTGTTGATGTTTAGTCGTAACCCATATTGAAGGCTATGATCTTTGATCTTCATCAGTAAATGTTTTAGATCCTCTTCATTTTCAGCAAGCAAAGTGGTGTCATCTGCATAACGCAGGTTGTTAATGAGTCTTCCTCCAATCTTGCTGCCGCGTTCTTCCTCATAAAGTCCAGCTTCTCGGATTATTTGCTCAGCGTATAAATTGAAGAGATAGGGTGAAAGTATACAGCCCTGACACACACCTTTCTCAACTTTAAACCACTCAGTGTTTCCTTGTTCTATTCGAACAACTGCCTCCTGGTTCATGTACAGATTTCTCATGAGCACAATTAGGTGTTCTGGTAT
>VMDO01003034.1:0-71571 GCA_007922755.1 Pedetes capensis
CCCCCCCGCCACCTCATGTCTTTGCTATTTCCAGGCTCTAAGCTACATGCTTGAGGTATCAGGAAGACTAACACATAGATTTTGACTTTGTGGAACTCAATTCTCTAAGAAGTAGACAGGACAAGAACTAATTGCCATGCTTTGTAATAATGAATTTGTAATAAGTACTATGATAATGGCCTGATCCAAGATTTTGGAGAACAGAGGAAAGAAGAGTTAATAATTTCTGTTGAACCAGGACTGTGGGAATTTTCATAGAAGAGATGACACCTGACCTGAGCATTGAAAGATGGGCAAGATTTTTGCCTTGTTAGGAAATGTGACAACAGGGAATTACAGACTTCAGGCAGACCACAATTTCTTTGCTAATCAAAAAAAGCATATTGAATCTGTGTCCAATGACTCAAAAACATGAAGACAGATGGTAATGCTGAAGCAGGAGACTAATTACATTCTACAACTGAGATGGGCACGTTGGCACATAACTGTAATCCTAGCACTCAGGATGCTGAGGCAGAGGGACCAATGCAAATTTGAGGCCAGCCTGGTCTATATAGCAAGTTTCAGGCCAGCCTGGATTACACAATGAGACCCTGTCTCAAATGACAAAAAACCAATTTGGGATAAGAGCTTGGATCTATATCTGAGCATGTTGCTGATAGTGGGAAGGAAAAGAGAAATGGCATGTTGATCATTGTTATTTGGCAAATGCTTAATATAATTGATCTGATAATCAGATAAGTCAGTGAAGCAGGCATTGGTACCTATTAATTTCCAAGATAAAAAGAATGCTCAAGGTTACTCTGAAATATAGGCAATGATTGTTTTTTTTTTTTTTACTGTAAAAGTCAATGCAATTTTCCCTATACACTGTTGCCTCCATGGACCCGTCTTAAGAATATACTGTATACACACACAAATACATAGTGTTATAAACATACATATGATAAATGCACATATGAGTATGCACATATATATCTTATACATGTTCTTTATTATGGTGTGTATCAGTGTTGCAGGAATATTTTATTTCACTAACATAAATGACTTGGAAATCAGATATACTTTTTTAATCAGAAATGCTTTATTAGAGAATAAGTTGGGAAATTTATGTAAATGGATATTATCAGGCATAATGCTAGCTTGAGCCGTGCTCTTTTGTTTTATTTGGTATAAAATATCAGTAGGACAGCCTGTACCTGTGGCAAGACAGCCCATTGCCAAGCTTTTTACCAAGAGCCTTTCAGCGCATAGCTCACTTACCGTTTACTAACACTTACAAGTGTTAAAATCTTTCAGGTCAGCAGTTTGAGGATCTGGCTATTGAGTCAAAGGGGGCATTTTGTTGACTTCATAGGGTTTTTACCAAGGAGATCAAAGGGATGCATTATGTTTCAATACATAACTTTATAGGACAGACGGAATCCACTTTGAAAGACCCATGACACTTAAAGCCAGATTATCAAAAGTTTCAGACACTAAAACCTAATAGCTTGCCCAGCCCTTATCCTCACACTGTCAGCACTTTTTACCTTCATTTATAGGGAGTGGACAATCCAATTTGAATTTTAATTGCTGCCAGAGTTCAATCACGGGTTAGAAGGGTAGCCACTGAAATATGGGATGTTACAATGGTACTCTGACTTGGTATGTGGTCTTGCTCTCTTGAACAGTGATTATCATACCTATGACTAAATCACTTCCTTTGAATTAAAAAATTACCCACTCATAACTTTTGGGAAAATTCCAGAGCTTAACCTGGTATTTGGCTAGGTATTTAGCTTCACAAATATGTTCTATCTCTGATGAGAGAGAAGTGTGAGAGTTGTTTGTTCTTACATCCTCTAGAAACTCTAAAAAGATTCTGCTTCTGCCCACATATGACACTTGAAATACACACAACCTTTGAGTTTTCAACCTCAAGCCTTGAAACAAATTGCAGTTACAATTCAGAGTGGTGTATCATTATTTTTAATTCACAAATATATGGTATTATAAACTGTATTATTTTACAGATTACCAGCTCTGAAAGGTATCTTGTTATTTGATGTCACAGGGATTTAATAAAGGGCTTCAAAATATTTTTAAATGTATATTAAGTTCCAGTTGCTTTAATATACACAAAATCCCAGTATTATATTGCCTTTTATATACCTTGCTAGTTTTTAAAGTGCTGCAAAGTGAAATGTCTTGGATTTTCTATAATGTGGTACTTCAAGTTATGATTAAATTTCATAATGATTAAATTTCTTATTTTCTCATACTTTAAAATAGGTTGTTGGGTTGATGAAACATTTTCTAAAATGGATGCTGTATTTGTTCATTTTTAAATGATTCATCTATTTATCACCTCAAGGTTTTTAAAATAAGTAGATTTAAATAATTATACATTTGTTTGAGATAGTCTGAGTATACAAGGCACTAAAGTATGCAGATGTTTAATCTCTACAAATTACATATCTGTCTTCTTGAAATTATATTTCAGAAATACCTATGTGCTCTATAATACATATATGCTTGACAAATGTTCTAGTAATAAAATTGGCTACCATATACACTACAAAATATCATAATCTCAGTTTACTTTCAATGGTAATTTATCTTCTTTTGATGTTTTAAAACACCTGCCTTTTGCTGGGTGCCATGGCACACGCCTATAGTCCTAGTGACTTGAGAGGCTGAGGCTGGGCGATTTTGAGTTTAAGGTGGCAGCCTGAGCAACTACTAAGTTGCTTACTAAAGTTGCTGTCTCAAAAGCAAAGCAAAGAAAATCAAACAAAAAATCTACAACAAAATCAACCAAACAGAACATTTTGTTCAGGAGCAATTGTGAATCCTTTTTCCACTTTTGATGTAAAATGTCCTTTCCATATGTTGCCAGATATATTCTATAATTGAACACTTAAACTTGTAAAACAGTAGGTTTTTTTTTTTTTGCCTGCTCTTCAAAGAGCATTCTTTTCCATTTCTGTCTTGTGGGGACCCATCAAGAGAAGAAGAGGTTAAAGGCATCCACCCCATCTGACAGGTGTGGAGGTAGAAGTTTCTGTCTTCCTTTGTTGGCAGCTCTGAAAGTGCAGGTGTTGAACATCGGGATCATCATTCTGTTTGATAGTTAGGCTTTGTATGTGTCAGGTGGGGACATTTACACTAAATCTAAAGGGGAAAAACCTCTCATAACTTTGTTGTCTAGGCTAAGAAGTGTAAGACAGAGTTTTTTGACTGGTTTTAAAGCTGAGAAGATTGGTGTGTCTTTACCTGTCAAGCTTATAGATAGGAGTCTTGTTTTAACTTGACCACAAAAACAGATACAGTTTATTCCTTATTATAAAAATAAACACACAGAAGTTTTAAATAGAACACTAGATAATTCCAGCATTTAGCCAAGAGCTCTTGGGCATAGTAGATACTTTACTCTGCTTGGAAAATATACTACCTTTAAGATAGTTCTATTTGTTCAGATCCTTTGGGTTTAAACTGTAATTATACTTTGTTTTTTATCACACTACCTGTCACCTTAAATTAAGACATATGTAGCACCAGGTCAGAGGCACTGAAAAACATCTTCCTTTAAAACATAGAAATTATCTTTGGTCTCTCTTGGCCGCCCTGGCTTCAATCCAGCTGTCACTTCTCTTCCATGATTCATTCTGATAATGTTAACCAGCTGTCGATTTAAAAATCTGTCATTACTGGAGTTCATTGCAGGCATTTTGGTTCTTTCTGAAATGGCCAAAGCAATATAATAGTGATTTTATATTCTGTATATCTGATGGTGTTATTTTCATTCTGAAATCCAGGTGAAGAGTACATCTACTATGCTTTTGATTACATTCATGTCTGAGCATGAATCAAAAGGAAAAACAATTCTTTGATTGGCATTTCATGGAAAAGTATCAGAAAGGTTTCTAAGGCTTCATGTGTCAACATCTGACAATGAACATTTTCCAAAATATGTTTAAAATCACATTTCCTTTTTTTCTAATCAGTTAACTTTTCTATCCACATCATCAGGAGAAAAGACTACATGGCTCAAAAAATGCCAATAATTTGGCAAATCAAAAAGCATTTATCTTTATAATTAATTAAATTTATTTATCTGTTAAATCACAGACTGGCATTCAGGTAAAATATTCCATGAACAGGCTTCAAAATACTCTTTACACATTTTTAACATTAAATTTTCTTTATAATACAACTTAAATCTTGAGTACTATAATAAAAATGGTGTGAAAACTGAATAACACATATGATGATAATAATAAAAGCTACTTTGTTTCTGGCTTACTGTGTGTCTAGTAGTTCCTTTAATCTTTATATGAAGAAATATGTAAAGTATGAGAAAACTGAGCATACGAGAGTTTAAGTAACTTGCAGTCACTCAGCTAATAGAGTAATACAGTATTAAAATTAATTGTGTTTTCAGGCTAAAGTATATGCCTTAGCAAACTGTGCATTGTATTAACTTTATTTCCCCCCCAAATTTCTAATATATACACACAACACACCCACACACCCACTTTATTACGTTAAAATCTAAAATGGAATTGGCCTGGAGTTGCACTTCTATAAGCCCAATGACTCTGGAGGCAGAGGCAGGAAGATTGGTAATTCAAGGCCTGAGGCAGCATGCATAATGAAGTGACACCCTGTCTTAAAATAAAAAATAAAAAAGGGGTTGGGATGCAGCTCAGTGGTAGAACACTTGTAAGGTATACAGAAGGCCTTTGATTCAATCCTCGAGTTCTCTAAAAACAAACCAATTAAGTAGCTAACAAAATAAATTGTTATTGTTGTTAGCATTAGGTAAGAAGCTGAAAACCCATAAACTCAGCAGACCTTTATTGAGAGAAGCTGCCAGGGTTGTCTCTAGCAAAGGAAAGAGTAGCTTCCTGGGGAGGAAGGGACGAGGTTTTTTGGGCTGTATGTGGGAAGGGGAAGGGATGATTGATGTGTTGCATCAGGATAGATAGGAAGCGGATTCTGATAGGCTGGAAGAGGGAAGAGGAAGTAGTCATCAGTTGCTGGCGGGGGCAGATATCAATCAAATTTTGGTGGGCTTTTTGGCAGGCTTTTTGGCAGGCTTTTTGAGGATTGGGGGATAGTGGGTAGAAGAAGGCACCACCATATAGGGAGGTGCTATTTTGTAACAGGTCCTGCCTAACAGAAACAAAAGTGAGGGGGCCCTCGACATCACACAAGCGGCCCATTCGCCCATCTGGTCAAAGCCAGGAGAATGAGGTAACCAGGATGTGGTACTGGCCTTTTGGGAGTGCAAAACCCCACTATGGGGTGCATGCATGGAGCCGAGCTCTGGGAGACACAGGAGACTCCAGCCCACTGCATACCTAGGGCTCTGTGGGGTTTGAGGTGGCTCCCTGGGAGTCTCCTGGCAGTTCTTTCCGTGGGAAGGAGAAACCCTGCACCTGCCTAACACTTAGGTGTCATGGAGTAGGTGTCCGACTCATAGAGACCGTACATATAATAGGTGAAACAGTATTGTTACTGTTTCTCTGCTATTTGTAGGGGTTTCAATGGCAAATTATTTTTTTGGGAGAAAATTATTTTTTGGGAGCAAACTGCTGGGTCCTTCTCCCAAGCCCACAGTATCTGGTGTTCCCAGGCAGTTTCCCATCCAAGTACTAACCAGGCCTGACCTTGCTTAGTTTCTGAGATCTGACAGGATCAGACGCCGCAGTAGTATGGCTGCAGGCAACTAAATAAATAGAAAGTTAAAAATGGATAAACTGAATAGGTGACATTATAATGCCCTGCTCTTATGTATTTAATGAGGACCATTCATTTAATTATCCTAACAACCCCATGAAGTAGATACTGTTATTATTATTCCCATTTAACACAAATGAATGCATTGAAGTCTACTAATTTAGTAAGAAAACAGAAAAGTTAGGATTAGAACATAGGCCTCTCTTACTGTAGGAACTAGGGTATAGCACATGCTAGCCTTCCTCTATGGATCAGTTTTTATAGCACACATTTAAATGTACAGGATTCACAGAGTTAAAGGTTAGATTTATAGTGAACCTCAGGAATGTTCTATCAGGAGTACACATGCTTGATTAAATCTGGCATGGCATTCTTTTTCCTATGATCTGCCACTGTCTCCCAAAATTGTAGAGGAAAACAAAACAATAACAACAACAACAAAAAACAAAACAAACAAACAAACAAAAAAACCCAGCAGTTAAAGACCCTAGCTTCATTATTGAAGTTTTACCATGTCTTGAATTATATGACTGAAAAATGATCATACTGGTAAGAGAGAAATGGCAGAAAGGATGGTCCTTCCACCTTCAAATGCTGCCTGTGCACACTGAGCATGACCCCTGGTTCTAAAGTCAGTCAGCTTTGGTGAAAAGTATTTTTAAAGGTTTGATCAGAAGTTGATGTAACAAGAAACTGATATCCTTTATATTCTCTGTGGTAATGTTACTGTGTGCCAGCCAGGTTTTCTTATGAACTTTGTGCTTATGTTGTTTCTATAATTCTCCTAGGTATTTTTTATTCTCCTTTTTCACTGCATCATAGTGATGGAAAAAATAAGGTAAAGTGAGTTAACAAATATAAAGTGATAAGCTATGTGTCTTGCTTACAACAAAGATTGAATAAATATTTGATACCTAATCCTAACTAAACACAGCATTTCCTCCTAATTGGAGCTTACTTTATATCCTGACTGATTTTTCCACTTTCGTTGTTATATCTTTCACAATGTGCAATCACCTCTATTAAAATAGGCCAACTGATTAACTTAAATGTTACAAAAATATTACCATCAGGATGACATAATAAACTGGGCATGGTGGCTCATGTCTATAATCCGAGCAACTTGGAAGACTGAGGCGGAAAGATTGGGAACTCAGGGGTACAGCTCAGTGGTGAAGTTCTTGCCTAGCATGTGCAAGACCCTGGATTCAACACCCTAATGCTGCCCTCCCCCCAGATGACATAGTATTTTGACATTTAGCTCGATCTGCTAGGCATATCTTTCTAATCTTAGATATTGTGTTTTGCTGACCCAATTTATTGTAGCTATTTAGCCAAGTTTCAATCTTTATTATAGAGTTCATATACAAACTCATATTAACAAATTTAATTAATATATTAATATAATACAGTGCTAAACCTCTGGCTCACTCTTTAATGTGATTGCTAAGTGTATTAAATTCACTGTAAGCATGTTTATGAATATGTGTATATGTTGCCCCACTGGAATCTGTACTTTATTTATATGATTAAAAAACTATAATTAGCTTTTCACATTCAGGTAAAAGTTAAAGAAAATTATGTGCTCATAGTTTTCTGGAAGTTTGTTGAATTTTGAGTTTTTGAGATAATTCTTACTCTTTCCTAGACTATACTTCAGTACTTCTTTTGAACATATCATTGCTCTTTTCTCTGTTCTTCCAAGATACTTGAAGTAAAAACTACATGTTAATGCAAAGTATATTTTTATAATAAATAAGTCACTGTATAAAGTTTTATATAAAACAGAAATGTCTTCAGGTATGATGGAACCACTGTTAAAGAACAGGCCCAATGTACCAAACAGGTCCTGTTAACTGAGCATATTTAAATATGTAGGTATCTTCTTTACTTCTACCAAGAAGTAAAGTCTCTCTAATTTTTCTTGAAACTAACTGCTATCTTTATCAATCTGTCATCTTCCTACTTTAGAAAGGGAGATTTTGATATAAGAGAAATTATAATATTTTGCTCTGTTAAGTCTGTAACTTGAAGAAAAATAACATGAGCATAATGTCACAGTAAAGAGTACCTGGCCTGTCTTGAGGGGGCAATGGACAGGCAGCTTCAGCTGACTGTTACCAGCTGAACATTGCGGACTCTTAGAAGAAGCTAGAAAAATCACATTTTTATTTGAAATCTTTTAATATTTAAAGATTATCAATGAATTAAAAACTTAAACACACTATACTTTCTAGTATGAATCAAATAATACTTACTTATCCACAGGGTTCCAGTTTAAGGCAATTCAACTTATTTTTCTTTTTATGTAATTCACCCCCAGAAATAGATTGCCAATCAACCCAAGATACAATATTTTCTTCCTTTGTATGTTTCCCTTTCTCCATTAGCATGATTAATGACATTTTAATCATTTCTTTTATGGAGGTAAAGCTATCTAAGAATTTAGGGAGCTATTTTGAGAGTCTGTTGAGTCAGAAATTTTAAACCCAATCTAGTCCATTTTCTTCATTTTGAGTATGAGAAAAATGAGACCTCAAAGAGCACTTGTCCTTTTATATTCCTTTATTTTATGACTTGCTCAGTAACATTCCTTCAAGAGGATTTTTTTTACAAAGTACATTTCATTGTAGTTCATTATACTTGCATTGTAGTATTCCCAGAATATAGAAAAATATCTACTTTGTTTATTATTGTTTATTACTTTACCATTGCTGTTTCTATATCGCTGTTGTTGATATGGTCCATTTTGCCTTTTAATATTTCATTTATGAGAAACCTCACTGTAGAAAATTCTCAGTTCTCTATGTGAGGAAAAGTATTGCTTCTTGCATGTAAGCAAACATTTAATCTTATGATCAATTTTGATTCTGTATCTGAATGTATTTCCTGGGTTGGTTTTCTGACCTTTGTTGTCTTCTAAAAAAGTTGGAGTCATATTAGTGATTAATATTTAGTCACTGATTTTAAGGATAGCAAAGCCTGCTTTTATTTGGTTAAATTTTCTCTTGATATTTGTTTTAACCAATAAAGCCTCCCTCTCATTACATTTTTATTATTCTGCACTATATTATATATTTTTCTTTAAGTCACAGAAACTATATTGCAGAAATACTTGAAAGTAAATATGATTGTATGTGTACACACACACACACACACACACAACTCTTTAGAATAGGTTGTATGCTATTATTTTCTAACAATAAAATGTACTAATTCTTCTAGTAATTATCTGCTTTTAAAGTAATAGTCCCAATAAACAATCAATTTCTTAAAGAATCTATTTCTCTAGCAAGTGCATTGTACAAAGAGTGAATAGTTGTCCGGGCAGGTTCTCATTATTTAAAGCCAGGATACTTTTGGGGATTTGGGCATTAAAAACTCCCATGAAATGGATATCCACTTTGAATCCATGTTCTTTAAAGTTCATTTTCCTTGCCTAAATGGTTCCTAATGAAGGCATAATCCTGCTTTAATATATCTTATACATTGTGTAATACTATTTCTCACATAGACAATAAAGGCATTCACTGATGGGAGTAGTTGGATTATTTTCATTTTATATGGGAGTATTGTTGCTTATATTATCACTGGGGAGGGAAGTAAAACAAAAATGTTACTGAGAATTGTGATTTCCAGGTATTCTGTCCATGCATTTTCTTACTAATCTTTCAACATTCTCCCTAAATACATTATTACCTTTGTTCTTAATGCTCCACATTGCCAGCAGTCCTGCAATCAGTGACTCCCTGAGCTAGTGACCAAACTCTGCCCTGTTGTATGCCCCTTTGTGTGGGACTAGTTCTCAGGAAGACTAATTTGGGGGTTATCTGAAATAGTTTTGTTCTTATCTTCAACTAACCCATCTCTGCAATATAGACTTTTAATATTCAGAGAAAGAAAAGATTTGGTAGATTTGTAGGAGTTAAGGTCCATTTAAAAAGTCCAATGATAATGTGACTAAACACACATGTACATATTTGTCTTAATGGAACAAAGAAATCAAAATTATTTAATTTAGAATACAGTAATTTAGAATGCCATCTTCCCTATATAGGGGATTAATTCAACCCTACATGCCCCTAGTTTGGGTAATCATTTTGAGTATGAGACATTTAAATTCCTTGTTAGTTAAACACAAAAGTCAGAGAAGGCTGATACTGTGTAATCCCAGCAACTCAGGCAGCTGAAGCAAGAGGATAGCAAGTTTGGGGCCAGAGGAAGCTTGAACAATTTAGCAAGACCCTGTCCCAAAATAAAAAATAAAAAATGGTTTGGTCAGTAATAGAGTACTTGTCCAGCATGTATGAGGCCCTGGGTACAACCCCCTAGTACTGAAAAAGAAATGTCAGAGCAGCTGCCTTTGCCTTAATTGCAGACCCAAGCTATACTCCTGCTGACAGAACCCATTTGTGTTGACATTATTTGTGCTGGGTGGAGGAAAAGGATCTCAACTTTTGATAATCATCATTTGAGATCATAAAAAATTTAGTTGAGAAAATGTAAAATAGTCTTTAAGTCTATGGAACAAATTCTCAACCTAACCATAACAGATGTGATTTTAACCTAGGGACAATATGAAGTGCTTATATCAGAATGGAATGAGAAAAATGCAGGCTCATAACTGGCAGCCTTTTTTCAGGAGGGGGGGCATCAGTTTTTATTTATCAATTGGTATAAAGTATAAAAATATACTTTGATACTTATTAGTTCACCTGCAAAATAGATAAGAATGAATCTGTAGAAAAGAAATCCCATTAAAACAAGTAGGGGCACAAAGGGATTTAAGCTGATATCCTTAATGAAATACAGGGCTTCAGCACTGTGAGAAAATGAAGACTTGGGCCAAGAATCAAAGAGGAGCTCAATAGCCTTCCAAAGGCATTTTTATAGACTAGGATCAAGGAAGTTTCATCTGCTGATGTGTTGAGGACTAGCACCGGTCTGCTAATCTACGAGGTGCTTTTATATTGTTTTCTTTGCAATTTCTGAGACCGTTAAAGCTTAAAAGTAAGAGGTCGCAGGCTAGAAATCAGATGTCCTCTAGGTGCAAGGTGTTCCACCTTCTTTCGGTGCCATATGATGTTCAGGAGGGTGTGGAATGCTTTTAGGGCTCCCTTAAAGGTTAAAGATGTTAAGCATTCTCCATCACTTCAATCACATTCTATGGGGTAGGACCTGGGATGGGAGTGAAGGATGTAAAGCCATAGTCAGCTATTCACTTATTTGCATGGAGACTAGCAATTTGCATATAATTATTTAGCGACATGGCATTTGCTTCTTCCACACCAAAGTAACCTCTTGGCCAGTATAAATTGGTATCTATTGGTATATCATCTAGTTTGAATGTTTATCAGAAAAACGTATGTAATTCAGAATAAATATTGATGTTTTAAAACTGGAATTTGACCTTCTTCATTTAAAAGAGTGCATAAAAACTTGTTTCTATTTGAAGGCAGTGATGCCACATCTTACTGGAAACTAATGTCTTAATTGTTGTTGTTGTTGTTAGGTGCCGTGGAGTCAGTATCCGACTCATAGCGACCCTAGAGCATGCAAAAAAACCACATGAAGCCAACACTACTCTTGAAAATTTCTTAGCTCTCCCACAACATGTAGCATATCTGGTTTTATATAAACACTCTGTGCCATGATTATATATATTTATTAAAATATATAATAATGAGCAAGTAAACTATAATTTTACAGCATATAATTTTTAAAATTGCATTTGTATTTTATTATTGCTAAGCACATGTTTGTGCAAGTTAAATTGCTACTGCTGAAAATATATTCTGAAAAAAAGCCAGTTAAATAGATGATAAGGAAGAGGAAAAAGTTCTTTGCTTTCCAAAAGTCAGTGTAGCAGGAATGCACAGAAGATAAATGTTGCCTCAACATAGTTAATATATATTACAAATCTGTTCATTACTTAATTAAATCATCACCATTGGTCTCTAAGTGGCAATCCTCTGGGTAGTGCTGAGTGCTCTAAGAAATTATCTCAAATGGTTTTTGAAAAGGTTGTTTTAGCAGTTAGATCCATAAAGGAATTTTTTGGGACATCCTCAGTCATATCATCTCCTTTCTGTTAAAATTTTAGAACCCTGACCAAGTAAAATCTGTCAGTAAATGACTTACTAAAAGTGTTTAGAATTCAAGTGTGAAGCAAAGCCTGAAAATTGCTATGTCTTTCTACTTTGAATTTATTACCAATTACATGTCTATCAAAATCTTCCACAGTGAAAGTAATTACCCTTACTGGAAAAGCCAACGATTTTTACTAGCTAAATAGTAAAAGATTATGTTTTCTCCCATTTTACCTTTAGAATGTTTCATAGTAGGAAGACTAGTCAGCTACATTTTAAAAAATTAAAATATAAAAATATTTTAGATATGCCCAGTGTGCATTATATATTAGCATAATGACCTTTTTTCCTTGAAGACTAATTTTAAAAAATAAAAATCAAATTGTTGTTGTTGTTAGGTGCTGTGGAGTCGGTGTGTGACTCACAGCAACCCTATGTACAACAGACGAAACACTATTGTCAGGGCTTCTCTGCTATTCATAGGGTTTTCAATCATGGGTTGTTTTTGGGAGTGTGTTGCCAGATCCTTCTCCCAAGCCTACAGCACCTGGTGTCCCCAGGCAGTTTCCCATTCAAAAAACAACCAGGCCCAATACTGCTTAGCTTCCGAGATCTGTCAGGTTGGGATGCCACAGTGGAACCACTGCAGGCAAAAATCAAATTAGATGTTAGTTAAGGCAATGATATTTGGATCTGACAAGTTTTCACTTTTAAATTAGGTTGAGATGGAAGCAACATTAGCCCTAGATTTGAGTCTGCAATCGATACAAAATGTGCACAACTCTGAGATGTCATCATGAAGATTAAATACAATCATTAGTTAAAAGTCTGTGTCTACTTTATGGCACTTTATGTTTTGAGGCAGTGTTGCATAGTATAGAGTAAGGGCTTTCCTCTTAGTCAAACCTTAAAACTCCAGCTGTTCAGTAAACTATTTGTTAGCTTTCACAATTTCCCTAACCTCTTTAAACCCCAGTTTAACAATCTGTAAAATGGACCTAATGGTTAGCAAATAAGGATGTGTATATTAGATGAAATAGTGCATATAAAACTTATAGCTCAGTGCCTAACACATGTTAGATGTTCAATAAGTGTTGGGTTTTAAATTTATAATTCTTCAGGATTTTCAGGGACTAAGGAAGTTTCATAGCAAATGCACAGATGCACAAATCTCAGTCAGTTTTTTATACAAGTGTACAAATTATAACAGTTTTGAATAGCTACCCTATTTGCCTGTATCTTATGAAACATAAGACTTGTAAAGTATGAGTTTGTATTGAGACCTGAAAACTGAATGAAACCCAAAAATATTAATATAATTCAAATATCTCATAATTTGTTCATAGTCCAGTGGTTTTATGTGGATTAACAAGTTTTGTCAAATCAACCAATAGTAGACTGAAAAGTAAAACATAAAGAGGAGCATTTCTCTTACCTTCTCTTACATTTTAACAATTCATCTTTGCTTGACATATACAAACTATAAGTTTTAAAACTGAGGAGGTGTTGCTGCATATTGTTATTAACTTACTTCTAATCATGTATGACTTCCAAATTGCAGGACAAACAGCCAAATAGCACACACATTCTACCTGCTGGGTGACTTCTTATCAGTATCCACATCAGAACCTTCCAGCTCCTCTCAGTTATGTTGATATTCAGGTAATTTATAGTTTCCATAAATAGAGAATTTCTCTTAATGATACTGTTCATGGTGCTGAATTTTTTCTCAGCTTTTGTTGAACTCAGGGCAATTACATTAAAATCATTTCCCAGTTCTTTTGATTTTGTAGCTTTCGAATATTAAACACCTCTGTTACATACTAAAGAACAAAAACAATGTATTTAAAAGTCCTATTTGATTAAGTCAAATGTAATTCTTTAGGTCAGAAAAGAGGCAGCAAGTTGTAGTATATTTTAGCAAGGTTCTGTTGTCAGGCTGCCCTTTTATGAAAAAATAGTTTTTATAATTTTTTCATAATTAACCTTTTGTTGCCTCTATTTCTTCCTCTGTAATATGCAATTGGTGGTGATAATCACAATTATTGAATATAATATGTGTTTAGAATGGTGCTACTTTCTCAAGACAGTTTTATTTTTCATCAATATAATCAAAGTTGTCATGCACATAAGGGATGGGCACTTAGCTAGTTTTAACAAACTCATTTCATTTGCTCAAGGTGAATTTCAACAAGAATTCAATGTTGTTGTTATTAGGTGCCATCAAGTCAGATCAGACTCAGCGATCCTATGTATAACAGAATGAAACACTACCCCAACACTGTGCCATGCACATATTGGCTTTATGTTTGAGTCCAATGTTGCAGTTACTATGTTTCTTCTCACTTTGAATTGTTCCACACCAGCAAAAGGAGGTCCCAGAGGCTTTACTCTATTCTCTTCATTAGGATCGACTGTGCTTTGGAGGGAGCTCTTCCCCAGTCGCTTCTTAAATGCCTTCCAGCCTGGGTGCTCATTTTGCGGCACTATATTTGACAATAACTCTCTGCTTTTCTTAGGGCAATCAGTGCTGTTTCAGGAGTGGGCTACCAGGTCCTTTGCCTTTGTCTTAGTCTGGAAGCTCAGCTGAAACCTGTCCACCGTGGGTGGTCCTGCTGGCATCTTAAATAATGGTGGCATAGCTTTCAGCATCACAACAACACACAATCCCCTGCAACAGGACAAGCTGACAGAAATGGGGGAAATCCTATACATAAATGGGAACATAATAAAAAGCTTATGTAAACTTAGCAGAGAAGGGACCATTTAGGGAGCAAAAAGAAGGAGGGAGGGATCTAGCAAAAGGAAGTGGTGATGGGCAAAGACAGGAGGGGGAGGAAGGACAAGGAGGTCGACCTCAAAGTAAACAGCCCAACTTTAATAGATCGGGAAATAATTATAATAATACCAACAATACCAAAGAATGGTAATAATGCAAGTGGGCTAGATTATTCATGTAATACTGCTGACGATGTAAAAAGATAGATCACTATAGAAAAAAGTATGAACTTAAATCATAATTGGGTTGCGAGGGTGTATAGAAAAATATTCCCACAAAAAGACATGCAAATAGAAGAGAGGCCATTGGTGGGAGGGTGAGAGGGGAGAGGAGGGACACAAGAGGGCAAGGGGGAAGTTATCTGTACAGTGTACGATACAACATATATATGGAAATGTCACAATGAAATGCATGTCAGAATGAAACACATTGAGTTGTACATTAAAAATTTCCAATAATAATAAAAAAGATTCTTTTAGGATATCCAAGTCCTAAGTATTTTCCTACCTCAAATCTCTCCCACAGTCACATCTGCTTCAGGGTCTTCCTCTGACTGTGAGAGTTCCTCATGTGTTAATGACACTTGCAGTAGTTGGCCCCGCCATGGGGTTCACCTCCCTCTTCTCTCTGTTTCTTCCCTTTCTCACGCCTAAAGTCCTGTGCTGGCTATAGTGCCCTCGGGGGTCATTTACGATTAATTCTTGGAGTGTTTCAGCCTTTGGTAGCTTTGGGGGTATCAATGACATAAACATTTGCTCAGTGAGGTGCTAGCACCCTGGCAGGACTGCCATGTCCTCTGCCTAAGTCCAGGCATGCTTTTGCTGCGAGAACATGGAGGCACAGGACCTTCCTGGTGGCTGCCAGAGACTTCTGGCAACCTTGGTGCTGGGAGTGGGCCATGAATGGGATGTGTGGTGGAGGCAGTGCAGAATGGCTGGTTCAGGGATGCCTGAAGGCTTGCTGCTTGGTAAGCATTAATTTTGGGATGCAGTGCAGAGTAGTGGTGTGAAACTACTTATAGAGAAAAGGACACTGACCATTTACTAATTAGTATGGAAATAGTTTCAGTATTATAAATACTAAGAGCATCATAGCAATCTATGCAATAGTGTTGCTTGAATGTGTATACTGAGATGATAAAATGTTATGGTGCAGAGGCTCTGTGTCCCTGTGTTCTGGACAATATGGAAGACTCTTGAACAACTCCTCTTGTGGTTATTTAAGCTGATGCAAAAGACTTGGCTATTACCATCAGCATTTTTTTTATCTAATAACTTTTATTAGGGGCTTTGGATTTTTAATATCCTCTGGTAACTGTTGTGATAAATACAGAGAAGATAAAGGCTCATTGGATGCCCAGTAGCTCATGTCATCTATAGCTGGGCTATGTAGAAAGTAGAATGGGTCATAAGCTGGTAATTAGAGCTTAAGGAGATTTTATTATCTCCTTCACCTAAATTATTGAATCAGATATACATGTACACATTCACACAAACACATACTAGTATTTATTATTTTAGCAGGAATGTAGTAGAAGATGTTCCTTGGTTTGTTCTCTGACTTATTTCTAGGGACTGATGCCCAAGCTCTAGAGTTCTAACACTTAAATTTAAAGAGTACATGAATCTAAATGTATATATTAGTGTCAAAGAGATACTGGCACTCTTATGTTTGTTGCAGCATTTTTCACAACAGTTTAGATATGGAATCAATTGAAGTATCTGTAATACATAAATGAATAACTAGAATGTGGTATATATACACAATGAAATACTAGTCAGCCCTAAAATTATGGGAAACCCTATGATTCACAACGACACTGATGAACTTGGGGGATATTATGCTTGGTGAAATAAGTCAGGCACAGAAAGATAAATGCCACTTGATCTCACTTAAATCTAAAGGGGTTAAAGCCATGAAAACAGCATTAAACTGTGGTTACCTGCTGGGGTTTAGGATAATTGGGAGGATGTTGCTCAAAGGATAGAAAAGTTCCATTAGTGAAAAAGAATAATGTCAAGAGATCTATTGTACATCATGGTGACTATAGTTAATAATATAATTAGTAAAACTATATTCTGTACTTGAAATTAAGGAGGTAGATTTAAATGTTCTCACTGTTAAAATAAGTATGTGATGTAATGCATGTTTTAAAAAGGTCGACTTGGTCATTTCACAATGTATACATGTATCAAAACATTGTAAACCATAAGTATATGCACATTTTGTTTGTCAGTTAAGAAATTTTAAAACATAAAAATCTAGTTTGATAAAATATCCACAAGACTTTGAAAACACAACTTGATGTGGTCAAACTCAACAGCCTTGATACAAATGGCTTTAACAAAAATAGGATGGAAGTTTCAACACCTATTCACAGTAACACCAAGTTCTTCATCATTGGGTACATTCTATCTGGCATGGCCTCACAGTTTAGGAAACAGACAACCTAATAAGAAGCTAGTATGAAGAAGGAAGGACGGTGGATGGCAGATGTTACCTGTGAGTGGAGAGACATTTTTGTGAAAACATCTGAGACACCCAAATATCTTCCAGATATTACTAAGGGTGAATTTTATCCAGGACTTAGTTTTGTAAGAAAAAGGCCAACAAAATATTAATGGGTGATTTTAACACAAGTTTACATGTAGCTCAATGAAGGGTAAGTGAAATGGAAGGTATTGGAAAATATTCAGATTCAAGCATATTTGTTATAAGAAGTTGAGTCTGTCATAAAATACCTTTTCACAAAGAAAATTTCAGGCTCAGATGACTTCCCTAGGTTGTTATTCCAAACATTTAATAAAATAGAAAGCCAAAACTTAATAAATTTTCCAGAAACCATATAAAAGGAAATACTTCCTGAGACATGGGACCAACATAGGTGTCAATACTGATGTCTGAGAAGGACATTCCAGGAAGGTGTAGGTAAAAAACTATGAAGGATCTCAGATTTTATCCTACTTTGACCCATAGTATCTATACATACCCTGACAGATTGATAGGTCAGAGAAATAGACTATTACTAGTCACAGCAAGAACAGCAGTCATATCAGAGCAGCATCTGGTACTGATTAACCATGTCTTAATCTCCATAGGGAAAAGTTATGAAATCCAAATTTTACTGGTGCCAAAATTGTTGTTGTTGTTGTTGTTGTTGTTGTTAGGTGCTATTGAATTGTATCCAAATCACAGAGACCCTCATAGGGTTTTCAATGGTTGACTGTTACAGGATTGCCTTGGGAGTGGATTGCCATGTCCTCCCATTTTTTGGTGTTGGGAGTGGAATTTAGGGCCTCAGAGACTGCAGAGCAGCTCTTTACCAACTGAGCTAATTCCCAGCCCAGTGCCAAAATTAGGAAACCCATATTTTATGGAGGCACACCTGCCCATTCTCGCCTCCTGAGAGATTATTTGTTATTCTGGAATATAAGCAAGTCTCCTGTGAGGAAAAGAAGAAGAGAGCTTTATGTTTGCTACCCTGGAACTTCTCTAAAGGAGCCCATCTCTAAATGTTTTTGGAGGGCTACACTATCTCTAGTTTCTGAAGCTATTTGCAACACAAACATATCTCTTGCTCAGAAGAACAGCACTGTGTTGAAACTCAAAATATCCATTACGAATTGTCTTCTAAGAGAAAAGATCATTATGAGGCATGTATCTTATTAAAATTTATGCAACAATGCTAAATGAAACATTGGAAATACAACATGATATTTTATAAAAAAATAATACATAAGGACCAAATTGAGTATATACAAGCTTTTAGGTTGGTTTAACACACACACATACACACATACACACACACGCATACACACACACACACATAATTTATCAACTCGGGAAGGAGGGAGAGAAAAACACAAGTTGAAAATTAATGATCTAAAATTTTTCAATTTTGATTTAAACTATAAAGGCACAGATCCCAGAAGCCCAATGATTCGAGCAGGCAAACAGGATAAACCGAAAGAAACCCCACAACATACATTATTCCAAAGTTGCTGAGAACTATCAAAATACCACCAAGAACATTTTTTTTGATAATTGGAAGACTGATTATAAAACTTATTTATAAATACCAAGAACCTAGAATAACCAAACAATTTTGGAAAAGATGAATAAATTTGTAGAACATAGTTACCTGGTTTCAAGATTTACTATTAAGAAACTACAATAACCATAAAACGTAGTATTGACCGAAAATGAATATAGTGATCAAATGAGCAAAATAGAAAAGTCACAAATATGCCTGCACATATATGGTCAATTGACTTCTGACAAAATTACCAAGGTTATTAATTATATATCCACAAAGAAAAACAACATGACCTTTTATGTCACCTCACACCAAACACAAAATTTTACTTTAAATAGATAAATGTTAAATAAATTTAAAAGATGAACCTATAAAATATTCAAAGAAGTCATAAGAGAATATCTTCATGAACTTGGAGTAGACAGTTTTCTTAGGTCACAAAGGGCCTGTACTGTAAAAGGTGGATAAATTTGACTTCATCAAAATAAAAAGTTCCTTCTTTCCTAGACTGACTTTTAAGAGAATTAAAAGGCAAACCATGTAAACTGGAAACTATATTTACAAACCCCACATCAGGGATAAGGCAAGTATATAAAGAACTCTTACAACTTAATACTACATGTTGTTGTTGTTGTTAGGTGCCATTGAGTCGGTATCCGACTCATAGCGACCCTCATAGGGTTTTCAATGGCTGACTGTTTTGGGATTCCCTTGGGAGTGGGTTGCCACGTCCTTCTCCCAATTTGTGGTGCTGGGAATTGAACTCGGGACCTCAGAGTCTGCGGTGCAGCACTCTACCAACTGAGCTAAATCCCAGCCCTAATACTACATACAAACAACTCAATTAATAATTGACAAAAATTTAAACAGATATTTCACAAAAGAAAATCTAAGAATGATCAATAAGTAAATGAAAAATGATGGTTATTTTCATAATGATGAAGGAAATGCAAGCAAAAGCACAGCAAAGTAGTAAAGCATATCTCTTAGACTGGCTACAAATAATCATATTGATGGACAGTAACAACTAACTATTGAGAAGGATGTGGAACAACTGAATTCTTATACATTACTAGTGGGAGTAACAAATGTAACCATTTTGAAATTTTGGAAGCTTTATATGCAGTTAAAAATACACTTCTATGAGTCAGCAGTTTTAATTGTAGGTATAATATACTCAAGAATAATAAATATTTCTACACAAGGTTTGTGCATGACTGCTTTCAGCATCTTTATTCATAATAGTTACAAACTGGAAATAACATAAATGTCTTCTTGTTGTTAGGTGCTGTCAAGTCAGGTCCAATGAAGAGGGACCCTGTGGACAACAGAATGAAATACTCCCTGACACTGTGCCATGCACATGATCTTTTTTTGTGTTTAAGCCCATTGCTGCAGCCACTGTATCAATCTGTGTAGTTGAAGGTCTTCCTTTTATTTTGTTGACTCGCCACTCTCCAAACATAATGTCCTTCTGCAGGGTTTGATCCCTCCTGACAACGTGTTCAAAGTACATCAGATGCAGTCTAGCCATCCTTGTTTCCAGGGAGCACTCTGGTTGCACTTCTTCTAGGACAGATCTGTTGGTGCTTTTGGCAGTCCATGGTATATTCAATATACATCTTTAGCACTATAATTCAAAAGCATCAGTTCTTCTCCTGTCTCCCTTATACAATGTCCAGCTTTCACATGCATATGATGCAACTGAAAATACTATGGCATGAGTCAGGTACACCTTCGTCTTTAATGTGATATCTTTATTTCTCAAGGTTTAAGAGGTCTTTTGCAAGTTTTTCCCAATACAAAGATTCTTTTGATTTCTTGACTACTGCTTCCGTGAGTGTTGATTGTAGAACCAAGTAAAACAAAATCTTGGACAATTTCAATCTTTTCTCCATTTTTCATGAAGTTGCTTACTGACCCAGTTATAAGAATTTTTGTTTTGTTGACATCGAGGTACAACCCATACTAAAGGCTGTATTCTTTGATCTTCATCAGTAAATATTTCAAATCCTCTTCACGTTCAGCAAGCAGAGTTGTATCATCTGCAAGACACAGGTTGTTAATGAATCTTCCTCCAATCTTGATGCCACATTCTTCTTAAAGTCCAGCTTCTTAGATTATTTGCCTGGCATAAAGATTGAAGAGGTACAGTGAAAGGATACAGCCCTGACATAAATGTCTAGAAGAAGATATTTACAATAATAAAAATGATTCAGGACTTGGATCCAAAATTTATATCAAATTACTACAAATTAAGGGTAAGCCTATTGGGTTCAATAAAGTTATAGGCAAAGATAATATATTTGCACTTAACAATATCTAGATGGCCAATAAACAGATGAAAAGACAGTTATTGACATTAAATATCAGAGAAATGCAAAATGAAACAAACCACAAAGAGATTAAACCTACTAACTTAACAATATGAGTATTAAAAATAAATGACAAAGATGAAAAAATTAAGAAAAAAAAAGAAACAAGCAAAAAAAATCTGAAAGAGTTGGTAAAAATATAGAGCAATAGGAACTCTCATACATTGTACATGGGAATGTAAACTGGTATCTCTATTAAAGTCAGACATATGTATGTCTTACGTTCCAATATGTGCACTCCTGAGAGAAATGCAGACCTGGACTCCAGAAGACATGTAGAAGAACCTTCATAGACGCACAATTCATAATAAAAAAATAACATCCATCATATGTAGAAAGGATAAATTGTGATATATATATATATATATATATATATATATATATATATATATGAATGATCAATGCACACACTAGAATGGATAAATCTTACAAATCAGACTGCAAGAAAGAAGACATATAAGATATAGTACACACTGTATAATTTTACATGAGTAAAATAATCATGAGTAAAATAATTGGCAAGAATAATCTATAGTCTTAGAAATATCAAGGCAACCTTTGGGGGAGGAGTGTTGTATAATAACTCAAAGTTCATTCTCTGCAGCATTGCTTTCCAATATATGCAGCCAAATCCTTTTAAATCAAGCTAATTCTCATGTGAACCCCAAACTAAACTTGATACATCAAAGAGTTAAGAGGAAAGCCCTCTGATGTCTGCAGAGGGGGAGGATCTGAGACTGTCCTTCTTTCCTTGCCTTCTGCAAAGGCCCATTTGACACTTGGTAGAGCTTCTTTGAAAAGAACTTGGTAGAGCTGCTTGAAAGAGAATTAAAAACAACTTTAAGTTCTACTTCTGAAGCCTGGATTTGATCAACCTAGTCCCCTGCTTAAGAGTCTTTGATACCTCTCTTTGCCAACAGTTACACAACCAACTCCTTAAACTGTTTTCAAAGCCCTTTAAATTTTGTCCATCATCTAAATTTATGGCTATTTCCTGTATTTCTGCTTCTTATGCAAGCTCCCTAAATGCTCAAACTACACCAAGTAACTTTCCTTCATCAGAAAGTACCATTCACACTGCACTCTGAGCTTTCACACATGCTGATGTCTTTGATTGGAATCCTCTTTCCTCTCTTGCCTATAATTAATTCCTGGTAATCATTTTTTCAAGGTTCTCCACACTTCTCTATAAAGCTTTCTTAGATCATGTTTGGGACAATGATGTCTTAGTCTACTTAGTTAAGTGTCTGTATTCCCCAGTGGTCTATGAAACCCTCAATGACATAACATATCCCTGCATCTTTGTATCTCTTCTTTCATCAACCACAGTATGGTGTCTAATGCATAGAATGAATCCATTAAACATTTGCTGAATGAAAGACAAATGAATCAAATATCCACATACCATAGAAAGGGAGTAAAAGAGGTAAACAGATTTGCTTGGATAATATGAATTTGATTTCTGGGTTCCCCGAGATAGTGAAAAAAAAAGTTTTTAGAAGATACTTGAGTGTGCATTATTCTATTCTTTCTGATAATATTAGACTCTAAATAATGTTAGTTAATGGTATAATTTTTATATAATGTTTACTTACCACGAGAATTTCTGTTTTTATTATCAAAGCAATGCACTTTTATATTTCTAAATGCGCACCTAAGAAAGAGAATAATCTTAGATTAACAAAAGGTCTGTTCACTAGAGATGTGGATGCACATTTACTTCAAAAAGAAATATTCTCTCTTTAAGGGAGTTCTAGTTCTGAACCTCTGCCCGGTATGTAAAACTCAAAGAAAATTCTCCCTTAATCTTAGACTTTAGTCCTATTTTTTGAGCTTTAAATTCCACCATAATCTCTTGTCTGGAGTACTAATCTTTACCACTTGAAGGGACACTTTGCATTATTATTACTCAACTGTACTGGTTAATATTTAACTATACATTGGTAGTTGGAAACCTTCTTAGAAAAGCTCTATTTTGGAAAGAAATTTAACCTCAAATATATATATATATATATATATATATATATATATATATACACATACATATATATACATATATATATACATATATATACATATATATACGTATATATATATATATGTCTTTCTTTGTCAGATCAATAACCACAAGGCCAAGCAGAGTAGATGATATAAAGCACTTGTTTATTCATTAGATGGCAAATTCTTAGAGGTTAGGGTCCTAGAATCTTCAAAGCATTCTAAAATTTGCCATGATTATGAATGGACAGTGGTGAAAACAATTTAAAATTTTATATTTCAAAACATTTTATTTGAAGCTGAGTGTGGTGGCACATGCCTATAATCCCAGCACTCAGCAGGTTAAAGCAGGGCAGTCTAGAGTTCAAGGCCAGCCTGGGCTACATAGATAGATTTTCATCTTTCAACCTGTAATTAAAAAGGCAAACTCATCACTACTACTCCACTTATAAATATGCTACACAATTATGTGCTAAAGGAGCTTAATCAATATTAATGGTTAAGTAGCTGGATTTATTGGTGGTTGTTGTTGGTAGGTTGCTGTCAAGTCCCATCAAATTTACTGAGACCCTAATACAGATTTCAATGGCTGATTGTCCCAGGATTGTTTCTGGCATGGATTGCCATGACCTTCTCCCTATTTTGCGGTGCTGGAGATTGAACCCAGGGCCTCAGAGAATGCAGAGCAGCACTCTACCAACTAAGCTAAACCCCAGCCCTGATGATTTCAATGGCTGGTTGTTTCAGGATTACTTTGGGAGTGGGTTGTAATAACCTTCTCTCATTTTTGCAGTGCTGAGGATGAAACCCACTGCCTTTGAGGGTGAAGAGCAACACTCTACCAACTGAGCTAAACCCCAGCTTTTATATTCTTTTTATTTAATTCTTAAAATTCTCCTAGTTTTAGACATGTATTTTCACACATAGTAGGTAAACAGGGAGAACAGAATGAAAGAAAAGAAATAACATAGGAACATATCTTGAATTATAGCTCTGGAAGGGAGTCTGAGTCCAATATCTTAAACTTATAGATTAAGAAATACTATCTCAACCACTAAGTAGTATGCCTTATTTACTGTTAACTAACTGAAGAAATATTTCTAAGAAACCTAATCAGGTCACCAGGCTCCCAATTAATTTCTCTTTTATTAAATGGACAATTTGCATATGTTTATATGGAGCTAAGTCATTACTTATAAGCATTTTTATTTTAGTTTTGGTTATAGAAAAGTTTTATAGCATTCAGCCTAGCCCCTAGCTACTTCAGTTACCGAGGTGACAACTGGGATGAGGTTTTGGGTGACCTGATATAATTTCCATCTCAGTTTGCATGGTTATACTCTCAGCTTGGCCAGTTTATGATGGGACCTCTGAGCAGGGAGTAAATCTGGGGACTTCTTTCAGTTTTATTAAAAAAAATCTCTAGTGAGTTATCATTAAAATAAAACTGCAAATAATTAAAGCTTACATTTTGATAAATCTTGATATGTATATATACAGTGTATATATATAAACAATGTATATATACACACACACACTCTCTATATCTATATCTATCTATCTATCTATCTATCTATCTATATATATATATATATATATAGAGAGAGAGAGAGAGAGAGAGAGAGATGGATATACACACACACATATATGTATACTTGTGAAACTTTCACCCCAATCAAATAATAAGCATATCCATCACAACCAAAAGTTTTATCCTGCCCATTTGGAATCTTTTCCTTCTGCCTCAATTGTCCCACTTAAATATTGAATGCTACAGATGAATAATACTTAACTTTACACACACACACACACACACATTTGCATACATAAATCCTTGGAAGAATATATTTTTAGTCACTAATTTTTAAAAAGTAATAATGGGAGTGATACACTTTCAAGTAGCCTTATTCTTTTTATTGTCATAGCAATTCAACAGTCAGCCAATGTTGGAAAAATGCCACTGACTTAAAAAGAGAAAAAGACAAATTATACATCATGCCCTTTTACTTATACAAGAACAATAGAGAAATATTTTTGCTACTCTTTTCCATCTTCATCATTTTCCCCTATACCTGAGGTTTAAAACTATAATTATTAAAGTCAGTTTTGAAAAAAATACTTTGAAAGCAGCTATTTAAAGCTATATAGCTTGATTACTGCTCTTTTATACACCTTGGGTGGCTAAAACTTCAAACACCTTAGGTGTCTTGAGGAACTATCAGTGGACCATTAAACAGATATGTCATGCCATAAAGCTATATTCCTGGCAACAGTTGACCCATGTCATCATGTTCTTCCTTGCACATCTTCTAAAAATAACAGTCCGACAGCTTTATGTATCCATGTGTAGTGTGGTAATGTGATCTCAGGCAGCTTAAAGGGATCATGTTCGGCTCAGATATATTGTCCTGTGGTCAAACAATGGGTAATACGTCAGTCACAGAGCTCATCTCCAATTCAAGCACTATGTTCTACACTATGAAATATTTTGGTCTATTTCTCTTCTGTGTAAATCTTCAGCTGAAATCATAATTCTGAGGAAAATGTGTGAATAAATGTAGTTTTGAGTCCTGTCTGCTTTCTCTTAATGCATATACCCCAATCAACTGCCAGTCAGATTTGTGCAATGCACCTCATGCATGTCTTTGGGAATGCTTTGTGGTCTTTCGAGTCAAACAGAGTAGGTGACAAACAGCGCAAAGGAAAATGACTACTAAGGAAAGCCTGGTAGGTAAATTGGGATGATGTATAGCTTGTTACTTTGAAAGATGGGTAGGAAGTGATAAGTCAAAGAGGTTATGTTGGAAAAAATGTTTAAGTTTGATATGGAAGACAAGATTCTGGAGAAGGGTAGAAGTTGACAAAAAAACAGTGTTTTAGAAAAATTAATAAAGCAGTGGGCCACAGGAGAGCCTAAAGCTGGAGATTATTAGAGATGAGAACTATAAATGCATTTACCTGTAAGTTAGGAGATAAAAATCATAGAGTTCAGAAGGAAGTTAGCAGCCAATAAAAGAGAAAGGGGCAAGCTCCATGAAAATGATATGTGAAGAATCATTACAGTTTGGTATTTATGCTAAATGAAAGAAGCCAGTCTCAAAAGGACAAATATTGTATTATTTCACTTATATTAAATGTCCAGAATAAGCAAATTTATAGAGACAGAAGATTAATGGATGCCTTGGGAGAAAAGCATTCAGGAGCATTGGGAGTGATTTCTAGTGGACATGGGGCTTCTTTTGGGGATGATGATAATGTTTAAATATTAGAATTTGGAGATGATTATGCAACTCCGTGAATATACTAAAAAAATTCAGCTGTGTACCTTAAATAGGTGAACTATATACTTCAAATGGGTAAATTGTGTAGTATAGAATTATATGGCAATAAACCTGTTTCAAAAAAGTATTTAAGAAAAGAATTTGGACTTGGTGCATAATGGGATTCAAGAAGCAATTGTAGGAGGAGTCCACAAATTAGGTGGACTAGAATGCATCTATACAAGTCTTTTCCTTAAATTATATTTTAATAAAATAATGAATAATATTAGCCTGCAGCTGTACTACTGTGGTGTCTGATCCCTTCAGATCTCAGAAGCTATGCAGGGTTGAGCCTGGTTAGTACGTGGATGGGAGACCACCAAGGAATACCAAGGTGCTGTGGGCTTAGGAGAAGGACCTGGCAGCCTACTCCCCAAAACCAATCATCCATTGAAAACTCTATGAATAGCAGAGAAGCACTGACAATAGAGCTGCAGTACTGAGAGGTTGAACCCAAGACCTCACACATGCTAGGCAAGTGCTCTAACACTGAGCTGCATCTCCAGCCCCCTTTTAATGTTTTTGTTTTGAGACAGGATCTTGCCAAGTTGTGCAGGCTTCCTCTGGCCTCAAACTTGCAATCCTCCTGCCTCAGCCTCCAGAGTCATTGGAATTACAGGCAGGTACCATGGTGCCCAGCTAGGGCAGAAGTTCCTAGTAGGTACTTACCTGGCTTTGTTTTATCACAGGTAGATCTAAGGGTTTCAAACCTGACTTGCTGAAGAGGTGGTTGTAGATGTACCATGGCAAGGCCTAATTATAACAGCACACATTTATTATTATCTCTTTGCAAGGTACTTATTTAAGACTTTTACGTAATTTTATCTGGTCATTACAAGAATTCTTTGAGGTAGGTATTCTTATCATCTCTTATGTTGTACGTGAGGAATCTAAGACCCAGAGAAGTTAAGTAACTTGATTTGTGCAACATAGTTGATGAATATTAAATGAGAATGAAATCTCTAATATCTCACTTCATGATCTTTAGACCTGTCCATTATATTAAATTGCCTGTGCTATCAAATGATATATATCTAGAAATGTCCTTAATTATCCTGAATTACACAAACTAATGAAAGTTACTCAAAGCTTTTTCTACAATAGGTATAAAAGATACATTGAATTAATGGGGACCTTTTAAAATCAGAATGTGGGAGGATAATGAAACAAAGTGGTTGATTTTATTGGATAATATAGGCATTTGTTCTTAAGTTACTCCCACAGAATTTGCTGTACTTACTCCAGCATGACACATTGCTATTTGCCTGGGCCTTTGGCCCTGCAATCCCTTGGATGGCAATCCCTTGCTGGCAAGAAGCAGATACACAAAATATCCTGGACTAAATTTAAGGCATCCTTAGCCTCTTGTGATTGCACTTCTTATCTCACAGAACAGTAGACTGCCTCCATGGGTTCCTCATAGTCCTAATTTCTGGGTAGAGTAAATCCTTGATATATGGAATTACCTCAGGCCTTACTGCAGGATTACTGAATCAGACTCTACATTTCAGTACAAATTCCTGGTAATATGGTTTGCACATCTAATCTGGAGAAGCACTGATCTAGGTGGTTTTTACCTCTTATCAACTGACTTGTCTGTGTGGTATCTGATTTCAAATGTAGTTTCTGATATATTATGTAAGCTTTGTTTCTGGCACCTGGAATCTGTTGGTTTATAGGTGGGTACCTGTCTATTTTTTTTTTTTTTGATGTACATCTCTATCCAGACTTCTAACATTTGCATATTTCTCAGTGTTTTCATTCTTAGTTTCATGTTCTGGCTCCTTCATAATCTTTCCTTATTCATTTTCTCAGAACTAAAGGAATGATGATAATGATATGACTAAATTATTTCCTTATTAAAAATATCACAAAAGATGTGTAACCAAAAGAAAAATTAGCCTATGAGGAAATTCATATGAGTTATTTAGATCTATTATTTTAGCTGTATTTCATTATGGTAATCCAGTAAATCAACAGAACCTTCCCTGTACCCTCCATTCCTGTTAAGTCTGTAATATGTGGCATTATTCATAGAAAGAGAACTGGGTAATAGTTCTTATTTTCTCATTATGTTAAGCAAAAAAGGCAATCATTCATCACTGTTCACTGGGTAATGATTAATGAATGTATTTGGTTGCCTTCCTCAGAAGTGTAGAAGAGGTCAATTGGCTGTTTTCCTCTGTTGTTACTTCTAGGATTCCTATGGTGTAGGGGTTATTTATTCAATTTAAGTATTAGTCACCCATGGGGATTTCCTGTGTAATAACTTTTACAAGTATAATTTCAAAGGAGAGAAGAGAGTTGTGTTTATAGACATCCACCCACACCCCTTTCCCTACAGAGTGTGATTTCCAAGTGTTACTGTGAGCCCTCTTTGAAGATCCAACATCAGGTAGAGTCTAAAAAAAGAAAAGTATTTTTCTGGATAGATTTACAAAAGAAGTTTTACCTTCTAAGTTTAGAAAATTGTACAGGGCTAGTAATAGATAAAGATCACAATGCATAGTCATTTTTAAAGTTGTGAATTAAGAATTTTAAAATTAAGTGATGTAATCATGAAAAGGAATTATTCATTTATGTTCTATTGGTGACCTAGGGCTGGGGTTTAGTTTAGTTGGTAGAGTGCCACTCTGTGCTCTCTGAGGCCCTAGGTTTGATCCTCAGCACTGCAAAAATGGGAGAAGGATGTTGCAGCCTACTCCCGAAACAGCCAGCCATGAAAACCCTATGAGGGTCACTATGAGTCGGACATGACTTGATGGCACCTAACAATAACAATTGATGACATTTGTGTAACTGTTACTATTCTGTTGCCTTAGTTATTTTTCACAGGCCTTCACTGAAGAATGTACACAAAGCTTCTGTCAAATACTTCTCCGTGTTTTGTTATTCTTGCTGACATTGCAAAGTGTAGGTATTTGGTAAGATTCTACTTTCCCAAGGACCGTCTGCAGCTGGGGAGCAGTAACATACAGAATTATTCTTCCAGGAAAATTCCCTGTCCACTTTGCAACTTTTTGAAAGTAGGTTTATCTTAAATTGATTTCCAAAGGCAAGCAGTGCAACAAGAAACACATGTTCATCTGTCCAGGTGACTGAATTTAAGCTACTTCTTTTTGTTTTACTCTTACTCTTAGACTCTGTGGCCGTGCTGTCCCACAGTGGGCAAAGCACTCTAATTCTTTGATTTTATTTCTAGCTCATGGTTTCATCATGGTTTTTCTTGCCATCTCTGGTGATTTGAAGAGCAAAGTTGGTTGTGTGGCAAATCATACTGAATTTTGAAAACTGAAAGGCTATGCATTGCTCTTTAGAGACCTAAGTTCTTATTGTGCTGTGTGGATTTTCCACTGGGGCAAAAAAAATGTTTTAGTTCTTTTTAAAAACAAGATTAGCTGGAATAATTTTTAGAAGTGTCGTAGAAGAAGTATCATATTTTACAGTCTCAGAATATAGAATTAGTCACAGTAAAGGCCAGTCTTTAAGATTGAATAACTATTTTTTTTCATTACTGGGGAGGTGAATCCAGGGCCTCAAGCATACTTTGCAAGTGCTCTACCACTAAGATGCACCCCCAGCCCATTTTTTTACTTATTAGGTAGGCTGCTTCTGGCCTTGAACTTGGAATCCTCCTGCCTCTGCCTCCTGAGTTACTGGAATACAGATTTGTGCCACCACACCTGGCAAGATTGAATAGTTTTTATATTTCATAAAGAAATCCTAGAAAGAAAAGACAGTGAAGATGTTGTTTTTGGTGGTAACATGTCTCCAGGAGCTATAGCATGATGCAGTACTTTTCTTGACTTTTTCTATTGACATAGTTCTTGATTTATGCTCTGATCCTTATTCATATAATATTTTGGACTTTATATGCCCATTTATCTAAATGCAACCCATGTTTGGCGTCCTAGAACTAATGTATTTTATTATTCTGTGATTATACTGTCCTTTCATGAAGTCCACCCTGTCTGAGTCAGTTCTTTGAATAAGCACAAGGTCTTACATTTTTTGAACACAGGACTATCCTACCCCAAAACATTCATTTTACATTTGGAAGAACAGAAGCTCCAAAAGATTAGATAATCTGTGGCGCAGTTAGGACCAAGATCTTTAAGTCACTGCATTACTGTTAATGCTCTTTACAAATTTTAATGCTACATTGATTAGCAAGTAGATAAATACTACTTTGCATTATTTATTGATTTTTAAAGTGATCTTTGTCACATATTCCAAACTAGAAGCTTTTTGAAGGTAGAAATATGGTCTCCTTTGGTATGTGTACAAAAATTAGCACAGTGCTTACCACATAGTACAATTAATAGTATCTTTAAAAAGAAAAGTCGTATGTATCAGCTTGTTAATATCACAACAGTGCTATGTAACCTTGTCCTTTGATACTTTTTAATATGATGCTGCTGTACTACCTCTGGGAATATACCTAAAGGGAGACAAGTCATCATACCACAGAGACACCTGCATCTCCATATTCAATACAGCACTTTTCCCAATAGCAAGTATATGAAACCAGCCAAGGTGCCCATAAACAGAAGAATGGATAAAAAAATTATGGTACATATATACAATGGGACACTACTCAGCAATAAAGAATGAAATAATGATATTTGTAACAAAATGGATGGAACTAGAGAATATCATCTTAAGTGAATGAACACAAGCTCAAAAAGAGGAAGTACCATATGTTCTCACTCATGTGGGGACTGAACATAAAGGAAGAAAAAACAAACAAAAAATCAACATAAGTTGATATATAAAAATGCACAGTTAAACTTAGTGAGGAAAGGGTAAAGAGTACAAAGAAGGAGGGAGGGAACTAGCAAAGGGAAATGAAAATTGCAAAATGTGGGATGGGGGAACACTAGAGGGACAAAGAAGGGGAGGATAATCTCAATATATCTATAAATGATGCAACTTTATGAGTACGTGGGAAAATAGGGGAACATAACCCAAATATGCATATGAGTTTTGCTACTTATTGGTCAAAAAGTTCCATAAACTTTGTAAATTGATAAAAGTATAATCAAAAGTGATGTAATAGTTGCATAATGGGAAAAAAAACAATGCTGTATTACTCTGTACCCCACCAACACTTACCAATAAAGGGGAAAAAATTATCCTGAATGAAAGTTGAAAAAAATACTTGGGCTTTAAGAAATAGTTGTTACCATTTATGTATATGTGAATTGGTTATGAATTGGCTGATTTATATTAGGCTTCGTTGGTGTCTTAGTCTATTTTGTGTTGCTATCACAAAATACTTGAGGTTAGGTACTTTACAAATAAGAAAGGTGTATTTAGCTTACATTTTGGGAGTCCAAGAGCATGGCACCAGCATTGATTTCTAGTGAAGTCCTCATGCCTGGTAACATCACATAGTGGGAACACATGCAAGAGAGAGGGGTCATATGGAAGCAGAAAAAACAAGAGACCAGGGAGGATCCAGATTGTCTCTTGTGGGAAGTAATCCACTCCTGAGAGATCTAACCCACTCCATTGTTGTTAGGTGCCGTCGAGTAGGTATCCATCTCATAATAACCCCCATAGGGTTTTCAATGGCTGACTGTTTCCGGATTGCTTTGGTAGTGGATTGCCAGGCCTTTCTCCCATTTTTGCAGTGCTGGGAATTGAACTTGGGACCTCAGAGACTGCAGTGCAGTGCTCTACCAACTGAGCTAAATCCCAGCCCCAACCCACTCCATTAGTACAGCATTAATCCTGCCACAAGAATAGTCATGACCCAATCACTAGACTCCACCTGTAAAGGTCTCACCACCTTTGAATGCCACTACATTGAGGCCCATATTTCCAGCACATAAACTAGTGGAGAACCAACCACATCCAAACCATATCAACTGAAGTTGATGCAAGCTGGCATTGGGCTTGCTGTCTCCTAGCAGGTTGAGCTTAGGTGTATTCTAGGTGTATTAGTTCTATAGTTCAGAATGAAAGAATAGGAACTACCTAAGAGAAGCTAATCTTGTGTGATGCCATAGATGAAAGTTCAATTGCTCTTCCACATTTCCCACCTAATTTTGTATCACTTCTGCTAAGATACCATTGGCCAAAGTAAGTCTTAAGATGAGAAATTCTTTTGGTCCACCCTTAGGCTAACACACATCTCATGGGAAGAGACATGTAATACAGGCTGAATAATTATATTGTTAGAGAAGGAGCCAAAAACTCATAAACTCAACAGACCTTTACTGGGAGAAGCTACCAAGGCTGTCTCCAGCAAAGGAGAGAACAGCTACTGGGGGAGGAAAGAGCAAGGCTTTTATGGGCTGTAGGTGGGAGAGGGAAGGGGGGATTGACATGCCACATTGGGATAGGGAGGAAACAGGTGCATGGAGGGTTCTGATAGGCTGGAAGAGTCAAGTCAAGTTTTGGTGGTCTTTTTGGTGGTCTTTTGAGGACTAGTGGATACTGGGTAGAAGGCCTTCCACCTTATAGAGCGGAGTCATTTTGTAACCGGTCCTGCCTAATAGAAACAGAAGTAAGGGGGCATGCGACATGCACTAGCAGCCAGGAGTACAAGGACCTGGGTCTCCAAGGTAACCATGTCACAGTACCTGCCCACCACGTATGCAAAGCTTGGTCGTGGGGCACACAGATGGGAGCTATTTCCGGGAGGCACTGGAGACTCCAGCCTGGTGTGTGCCTGGGACTCTGTGGGGTGTGGGGTGGCTCTCCAGGAGTCTCCCTGCAGTTCTTTTGGAGGGGAGGAGAAGCTCATGACCGTTTATCTTGTACCTGAGGGCATTCCTGCTCAGACTCACTCATGGGAGTTATCTGAGAAAGAAAAGATAGAGTTTGAACATCATATGATTCCCACCAACCTTTTTTCTTGGGTGATACTAAAGCTCTTCCATTGCCTAGATTTTGCTGTCCTAAATAGTATAGACAATACCCCATTTCCTTGTTTGTATTCATTCCTGAAGTCTTGAAGTCTTTTGATTGTAAATATTCAAAATCTGTGCAGAACAACAAAAACAGATTTAATAGTAGGGTGACTATATTATTTGTTGAAACAAAGTACATAAACTGGGTACCTTTAGTAGTGGTAGTGTTAGGTGCTGTCAAGTCAGGTCTGACTCATAGCAAGCCTATGTACAACAAGACAAATAATAGCATATATTTATTGTTTCACAGTTCTGGAGGCTAAAAGGCCCAGTTAAGGTATTGGCAGGGATGGTTCCTTCTGAGACTGAGAGGGAAGGATCTGTTCCATGCCTCTCTCCTTGCCCTATAGATGGAGCTCTTCATGTTCACAGGTGTACCCATAGATGCATGTCTGTCTCCAGATTCTCCTTTCTTATAAGGACACTAGTTAACTGGATTAGGGCCCACTCTAGTGACCTCATTTTAACTTGGCGAAGACCCATCTCCAAATAAGGTCACACTATGAAACTGGGGATTAGAATTCGACTTATGAATTTGGGCAAGGGAACACAATTCACCTTGTAATATGGACCAGAGGTGATTTGCCCTGGGAAGCCTAGTTTATACTCACTTCCCTGAAGTAATTATCAATAGTATCCCTTTTCAGTGTCAATATTGTACTAATTCAGGTGAGAAATTACAGTACCTCATTAAACACAGACTCCTTAGGGGGAGATTGTGACCAGAACATGGAATCCATTTGATTACATGGCATTTATTAACTACTCTATAGTTAGACCATTTCTTCATTTATACAAATGCTTTCATCAATTAGACTGCCTGATATTATTAAAATATGTGATTATTTTTACCAACATGCTTAGTGGGTACTTCATATTTTTGAGTTTAAAAGTAGTAGATTTCAAATTTTAAAAAGGCATGTATGTGTATACCATGCATACATTACATAATTATATACATCATGAATTATATATATGGAATATATATTGCATATATTATATATTATATACAAATACACACTATACACACATTTACATATAGACATCTATATAAATATATCTGTAAATTCATATAGTTCTTCCCCTTAAGGAATAATTCATTTGCATCCATCAATCCTTATAACATTTTTCTAAGCAGTTATGAAAGTGAAATCTGTGAGTGATATTGTACATAGATGATAAAACATAAGGAAATTAATGCATAGACAACATATGGCTCTTTAGATAGAAGTGGAGGGAAACCACCCTATATTTTACCACTTGCTCTCCCTCATTCATATATCTTGGCATGGCTAAGTCAGTTCTTTGAGCAAACCAAGGTCCTCTTAGTCCTCATCTTGTCAAAAGGAAATTATAAGAGTTTCTATAAACAAAGAAATAAAAACCAGATAAGGAGGCTTTGATTAATTTAAAAAGCAAATGAGGAAGAGATAAGAGGCTTTTCAGAGAGATAATCTGCCACTGTCAGGTGAGGGGACCAACTAAACAATGAGAAGGAGGGAAGGAGGGTCTGAGGCCCATTATAATGCACAGAGTACCCTTCTGGAAAACAAGCAATGAAGATGTGAAAATATAAATAAATTCAGGAGGCTATATGATAGGTGGTAAGGTTAAGATTTTTCCTGGCTTCTTTTCTTGGAGGTCAGAAATGGTGCATTTGCATTAACAAGTGGGTGATGGAATTGGAAGATGATTCCAGGATTGCTGTCTCATGCTTTAGTATGCATTATTATTTCAGTACTCCTAAATTGAGCCCGCCTGCAGCTGTAGCCCTGTGGCATCTGATCTGGTCAGATCTCGGAACCTAAACAGGGTCGGGCCTGGTCAGTACTTGGATGGGAGACTACCTGGGAACAACAGGGGACCCAGCAACCCACTCCCCAAAATCAATCTGCCATTGAAAACCCTATGAACAGCAGAGAAGCACTGACAATAGTGTTTCACCTGTTGTAAGCAGGGTTGCTATGAGCTGGATACACTTAACAACAACAACAACAGCAACAACAAGTTGAGCAATGTCTGCAGCCATAGCACCCTGCCATCTGATGATTTTATCTACTCTAGTTCATTGTTTTTTAAGGAAGCCCTTGTTCCTTTAAGACTTCAGACCGGTTTCCAAGGTATTCCATCGTCTGCAGCCTTAGCACCCTACCATCCTATGCCGCCTGATCTTGGAAGCTAAGTTGGGTCAATTTGGTTAGTCCTTGGATGGGAGACTTCCTGGGAACGCCAGGTGCTGCAGACTTGGGAGAAGGACCTGGCAACCCACTCCCAAAACAATCTGCCATTGAAAACTCTATGAATAGCAGAGAAGCACTCTGGTATAATAGGGCCAGGCATGGCACAGTGGCAGAGAGTGCTTCTTCTGTATGTGTTGGACCTGACTCATAGTACCTAACACAAAGAAGTTAAAGCATAGCAACATGCTAGGCCCCACCGCACAAGCTGACAGACATGTGGGGGCATCTCAGATACCAGCAGGGCTATCCATGGTGGACAGATTTCATCTGTTCTAGACTAAGACAGACTTAGAGAGAAGGACCTGGCAGCCCACTCCCAAAACAATTAACCATTGAAAATTCTATGAATAGCAGAGAAATACTGTGAAATACAGTGCTGGAAAATAAGCTCCCCCAGGCTGGAAGTCATTCAAGAAATGACTAGACAAGAGTTACCACCGGCTTAAAGTGGAGTTGACCTTAATGATGGCCTCTGGGATCTCCTTTTTCTGATGTGGCATGACTTGAAATGAGGAAAAAAACATAGTGGCTCCAACCATGGGGCTCAAATATAAAAAAAGATCGTATGCATGTCACAGTGTTGAGTGGTGTTTCATGCTGTTGTACATAGATGGTCACTATGAGTTGGATCCAATTTGAAGGCACCTAAAAACAACAACAAAATTAAACGCATAATCACCAATAGAAATAAGGATACATTTTTACCTATTTTAACATAACTACTGCCTTCTCTCCAAATATTTAAGAATGTACTTTTAAAATGTAGCACACACACTTAAGTGTGTGAATTAAAAATACCAGGTTAAATTGTAATGAAGACCAGTGCCACACAAACATTAGTATAAAATAATTCCCGAGCTCCAAGACTCACCTGGATCCCATCCTTCCTTGGTTAGATTTGAAACCTATACAGATACTGATAAGTAGATACCTCCCAAATCTACCTGGCATTGACTTCTAGTTTGCATCCCACACTTTTACTCCTACCCAACTTTTGACTAGTTTTATTTCTATTACTACTATTTTCTATTTACCTTTTAATCATAGTTGGAGTGATCAAAACTGCTGCTTTGTTTTTCTATAACACACTGTTGAAGATCCTATCTCCCTTTTCATTCATTTGTACAGATTCCACTACTGTTTACACCTTAGTCACTGTTCAGTTGTGATAGGGGGCAATCTCCTAACTGGGTTCTCAGTATACATGCATTTTTCCCTTTTCCATTCTATTCTAGATCATATTGCTCTTAGAAATAATAATAATAAAAAAACTTTGACATGTCTTCTCTATTCAAGCATCTTTAATATCTTATTACTAACAGAATAAGTTCCAGGTTCTTATACCAACAACCAGAAATTTCTATTATCTTCCTCTCTGCTTTTGGTTCTTATACTTTATATTTTTTAGATCAAAAATACCAGTTCATAATATTCCTTCCTTCAGCTCTCCCTAAAAATGTATGGTGGTTTTATTATACTAAAAAGACCTTTTAGAAGTAAGATCTTTAAGTCAGGAATTATAACTACCACCCTTTCCTATGAACCAAATTCCTTTGTGAAGTTCCAAATTTTCTTAATATTACTATCATTTTCCTTCATTTTAGCATCATCCTGCCTTCCTTCATACTTATCTTTTAATAATCTCACCCATTATTGCTGATCTATTACTTTGTTTTTCTGTGACACTTTTGAAGAACCTATTTCCTTTTGCATCCACACTATTTATATTTCATCTTTAAATTTCAAAATAATAAATATGTTTTAGGGCTGAACAGTTCAATAATATTTTTAACTTATAAAACATGAAAATTTACATTCCTAGTTGATTTGGGTAAAGAGCCACACTTCACTGGCTTACCACTGTGCTATTTTGAAGTAAAAATGTGGTTTGTGGTGCTTCATTTGTTACTCAGACCATCAAAATGAGACAAACCACCCCTGAGAAAGTGACAACTCAAGTCCCTTTGTAATCATTCTTAATTGAAATGAAGTTTCTCTAGAATGGGTGAGTTGATCTGAAACTTGGATTTATATCTTTGAGGAAGTTGTCAAAAAATAAGCAAACAAAAAACCCTGCATGAATCTGATTTAAAGTAGTAGCATAACAAAATTAGGAAGGTAGATATTATTACTGTGTAAGTGGGAACAAGGAGGCTTTCCTGGAACAGACAGAACATGGGCTATAGAATAGTAAAGACAAATTATACAAATTGTGGAGTGCAGTGGATTATAAACGAGGACACTTAGCAGGTTGGTCTGCTCGTGGACAAGGGATTCATGAGGACAACAAAGATGCTTTTGAGGTTTAGTCTTGTACACGTGCATGTTTGAGTGGGGAGAGAAAGAGAGCTCAGGATATCGAACAGGAGGCTGCTGTCTGGAAGTAAGGAAATGAAAGCCGTACTGAGGGTGGTGGGCATGGATATGGAAAAGGAAATGTCATATGTTAGAGTTTTTTTCATCTTCTTTACTTACAAATTTTGGTGGGGTACAGTACAGTAAGACTTTTGCTATATCCATTATGCAACTATTACATAATTTTTGCTTACATATTCATCAACTTACATGATTTACAGAAACATATTTCCCATGTATTCATATAATTATCTCATATATTTTGAGATTTTCCTTTCTTCTCTTTCCCTTCTACTTCACTTACCCCTCTTCCCTTCCCCAGCCTCCACTCCCCCACTGATACCCTCCCCCTTCTTTCAACTTTGCTTATATTTTCCCTCAGATATGTATCAATGTTCATTTATATATATATAATATATATATATATTATATATATAAATATATATATACACACACATATATATATGTACATATGTTTAGCTTATTTTTTCTTGCATTAAGCTAGATTTAGTGGTGTTTCTCTTTTTAGGATGGGTTAGATCATTTAGGATGATGTTCTCCATTTTTCTGCAAATGACACTACTACATTCTTCTTCATTGTTGAGTAATATTTCATTTTTCAAGCCACTCCTCTGTTCAGGGACATCTTGGTTGATTCCATAACCTTCCATAACCTTCCATAAAGAGTATTGAATTAATTATGGAGATACAAATGTCCCTGTGGTATGATGACTTATCTTTGGGTATAGTTTCAGGAGTGGTATAGCTGGGTCATGTGGCATGACCCTATTCTTAGTTTTCTATTCTTAGTTTTCTAACATACATCCATAATGATTTAAAAAGTGGAAGAACTAATTTACAGTCCCACCAGCAGTGTAAAAGTGTTCCTTTTTCTCTACATCCTTGCCAGAACTTGTTATTATTTACTTTGTTAATTTTGGCAATTTTTACTGGAGTGAAATGGGATCTCAAAATTGTTTTGCTTTACATTTCTCTAATGACTAGGGATATTGAGTAATTTTTCATGTGTTTCTTGGCTATTCATACTTCTTAATTTGAGAACTGTCTGTGGTGAGAGTTATTTTGAAAGAAAAGTTTATGACATATAAGAATTTATGACATTTAAGAATATAGGATATGGAATCCAAGTTGCTTAGGAGAATTATAAACTCTTTGACCTGAAAATAAGGAACTAATTTTAGAGATTCACTTTGGATGAAAAACAATAACAGTAGATTCAAACATTAAGTTAAATGTGTGATCATAGAATCCTAAAAAGAAAAGGAGGAACTGAGATTTAACTGAGTGTCTTGTTGTTATTGTTAGGTGCTGTTGAGATGGGTCTGATTCATAGTGACTGTCATAGAGTTTTCTATGGCTGATTGTTTCAGGGGATTGCTTCAAGAGTGGATTGTTGCATCCTTCTCCCATTTTTGCCATGTTGGTGATAGAACCTGGCTCCTTAGACTGTGCAGAGTAGCATTCGACCAACTGAGTTAAACCCCAGCCCTGAGTGAGGGCTAGGACTGACAAATTAAAAGTTATAAGATTATAGGCAATGATTGAAACTTTGAAAATATATGAGCTCATTAAGAAAGAGATTATAAACCAGTTGTAGTGGCTGACACCTGTAATCCCAGTAACTCTGGAGGTGGAGGCAGGAGGATTATAAGTTTGAGGACATAGGCAGTCTGCATAATTTAGTGAGATTCTGTCTCAAGGTAAAAAAGATTAAAGCCAAAGATAGATTAAAAAATAGGCTGATGGTGCAGCTCAGTGACAGAATGCCACAATAAACATGGTTATGCAGGTATCTCTATTGTGTGCTGCCTTTGATCCTGTTGGGTATATATCCAAAGTGGTTGAGGTTTAGCTCAGTTGGTAGGGTGCTGCTCTGTGCTTTCTGAGGCCCTGGGTTCAATACCCAGCAGAGAAAAAATGGGAGAAGGACCTGGCAGTCCACTCCTGAAACAATCCCGAAACAATCAGCCATCAAAAACTCTATGAATAGCGGAGAAGTACTGATATAGTGCCAGGTGTGGCACAGGGTCAGGGAGTGTTTTGTTCTATGGTACATAGGTTTACTATGATAGGACTCAACTTGATAGCACCTAACAACAGCAACAATGTCTTCTTTAATTTTTTCTTCAGTGTTTTATAATTTTAATTATAGAAGTCTTTTACATGTTTGGTTAGCTTTATTCCTAGGTATTCTATTATTTTGGGGGAGGTTCTTGCTAATGGGATTGTTTTCCTAGTTTTTTTCTCATTAAATTTGTTGGTACTGTGTAGCAAACCTATTGATTTTTATATGTTGATTTAATATCCTGCTACTTTGCTGAAAGTGTTTGTCAGATCTAAGTGTTTTTTATTAGAGTCTTTAAGGGTGTTTTAAGTATGGCATCTGAAGTAGAGATAATTTGACTGCTTTCTTTCCTATTTTTATCCCTTTTATTTCTTTCTCTTTCCTTACTGTTCTAGCAAAGATTTCAAGCACTACATTGAATGAATAGTGTTAGTTGAAAATCTTATCTTATTCCTGAAGAATTTTAGAAGAAATGGTTTCAGTTTTTCACCATCAAGTATAGTGTTGGCTATAGTTTTGCAGTATGTAGCATTTATGATGTTCAGATTCAGAGTCAGAAAAATTTTAAAAATCATTGAACATGAACAGGTTTAGGGCTTGGGTTCAGGTTCTGTTTGAATCCCTGTTATCTATCTACACATAGGATTTAAATTTGTGATGAACCCAAACTCTCTAAATTTTAACATGTGGAACCTGCATCTGAACTTGAACACATTTATTCATAGGTTTAAAAGCCCTGATTTGAGCAGATACTTCCCCTTCTGTTTTTATTGTAATTGGTGTTGGTTATTCTTTAAAAGTCTTGCAGAATTCAACAGTGAATCTGTCTGATTCTGGGCTGTTCTTTGTTGCAAGACTATTACTTTTTCAATATCACTGCTTATAATAGGTCTGTTTTAAGTTGTTTATATCCTCTTTGGTAGGTCATATTGCCTAGGAATTTATCCATATCACTCAAGTTTTCTAGTATTTTGGAATATAACTTTTCAAAGTATTCTCTAATGGTTCTCTGTATTTCATTGGCATTTGTTTTTATGTCCCCCTTTTCATTTCTAATTTTATTAATTTGAGTCTTCTTTCTCTTTCGGTGACTTTGGCTAAGAGTTTGTCTATCTTTTCCAAGAACCAATTCCTTGTTTAATTAATTTTTTTGTATTATTCTTTTAGTCTCCATTTCATTTATTTTTAATCTGATTTTTATTATCTTTTCCATGTACTGATTTTGAGTTTTGCATATTTTTGAGGTGCATCATTAAGTTATTTATTTGAATCCTCTCTCATTATTTATCTATTATCTTCTTTTCTTCGTTTTAGTGCTTGAGATCAAATTCAGGGCCTCAGTGCATTCTAAGCAAGCACTCTACCAACTGAGCTAAACCCTCAGCCTCTTCTCTGATTTTGTAATGTAAGCACTCATAGCTATAAACTTCTCTTTCTTTTAATAGTTTATATCACTAGCTATTTTTATTATAGACAAAAATTGAAAAAGAAAATTAAAAAATTTGTTCATCTGTCTACCCACAGGATTAAAAATTTAAACCTAATCCTGAATTGATCCTGAATCCTCTACATTTTAATTTATTGAATCCACACTTAAACCTGAACCCAATTTTTCATGAGTTTGAAGCCCTGGTTGAAAACTAGTACTTCGGATACCAGCAGGGTCATCCGTGGTGGACAGGTTTCAGCTGAGCTTCTAGACCAAGACAGACTAGGGAGAAGGATCTGGCAGCCCACTCCTAAAACAATTAGTCATTGAAAACCCTATGAATAGCAGAGTAGTGCTGTCAGATATAAAGCTGGAAAATGAGCCCCCAGGTTGGAAGGTATTCAAGAAATGACTGGGAAAGAGTTGCCTCCTGAAAGCAGAGTTGACCTTCATGATGAGAATGGAGTAAAGCTCCTAAGACCTCCATTTGCTGATGTGGCATGACTCAAAATGAGAAAAAACACAGTGACTTCAACATTGGGCTTCAACATAAAAATAGATGACTTGTATGGCACAGTGTTAGGTAATATTTCCTTCTGTCACAATAGGGTCACTATGAGGTGGGCTGTACTCGAGGGCACCTAACAACAACAATAACAACAACAACAGCAACAACATTTAGACCATTTATATGTGCAGTTATTATTGACATAAGTAGGCTTAAATTTGCTGTTTGTTTCTACCTGTCTATCTGTTCTTTGTGTAGTTTTTCTTCTTTTTTTTTTCTTATTTTGGGTAAGTATTTATTATCACTCCATATTGTCACCTTTGTGGGATTTATCATCCATAATTCACTGTTCTGTTATTGGGGGATTGCTTTAGGGTTTATGTTATATCTTTAACTTAGCACAGTTAATCTTCAAGTGATATACCATATTACATGTAGTTTGTAGTATTAAACATCCATTTCTCCCCTTCTGAATTTTACATTATCATCATCATATATTTGATTTTTACATGTTATAAACCTCACACTGAACTTTATTTTTATAAAAAAAGATCTTTTAAAGAGATTTAAATAAGAGAAAAAGATTTTACATTTATTCACATGGTTTCCATTTCTAGTACTCGTCATTACTTTGCATAGATAAATAAATCTGATCATAATTTTACTTCTACTTAGATGACTTCCTTTTATATTTATTGTGGTTCAAGTTTGATGGTCATGAATACTTTAATTTTGTATGTCTGAAAATGTTTCTCTTTTGTCTTCATTTTTGAAAGACATTTCAACTCAATATAGAATCATAAATGAAAATGTCAGTTTTCTTCATACTTTAAAGTTACTACTCATTTTCTTTTTATGTGCATTGTCTCTTGCTAGCAATCTAATGGCAGGCTTATCTTTGTTCTTTTATATATAACATGCTTATTTTATGTCTAATTTTAAGATTTTCTATCATTTGGTTTGAACAATTTGATTTCAATGCACATTGGTATAGTTTTCCTCATATTTCATATACTTGTAGTTCATTGAGATTTGTGTATTTATGGGTATATAAGTTTGGGAAAATTTAGCCTATAAGTTCTTCTAAAACTTTTTCTATCTCTCCTATCCCTTTGGAGATACTAGTTAAATTTATATTTTGCTGCTTAAAGTTGTATCACAACTTTGTGTTTCTCTGGTTTTTTAAAAAATTTTCTTTCTATATTTCATTTTATATAATGTCTTTATCTGTGTCCTAAAATTCACTAATTATTTCTTCTACCACATACAATCTTTTAATTCTATGCATGTATTTTCTATCTCAAGCATTGTGATTTTCATCTCTATAAATTCAATTTGAGTTTTATTTTTGTATCTTCTGTGTTTGTCCTTAGCCTTTGGAACATAAGGAATACAGTTAAAAATAAGTGCATTTTAATGTTCTTGTGTGCTATTTCTAGATTCTGGGTCACTTTAGATGGATTTTTCTCCCCATTTTGGATTGCTTTTCATGCTTCCTTATATGCTTGGTAATTTTTGATTAGATGTCAGATATCATGAATTTTACATAATGGAGAGATGAATATTTTTGCATTCCTATATTCTTGAGCTTTTTATGGAAATAGTTTGATTCTTTCAGGTAATGCTTTTGTGATTTCTTCAGTAGGGCTGGCTCAGTGCAGAGAGAATTGCATGGCAATTAAGTCAAATTATTCTTCACTGCTCAATCAATACCTATAGGTGTTCGGTACTGAATGCCACATCATTATTGAGAGTTTCTTGCCTTACTTATGGGAGTAAACACTGCTCTTTTACCTTGTGTGTTTCTTTCTCTTGCCTCATGTGCTTTCTTTCATGCATTTTGCTAATCAGCACTCAGCTGAATTCTCAGAACATTCACAAGAGCTCTGGAATTCTTTCTTCATGGAAACTCTCTTTTTTATGGTTCTGTCCTGAGATCTCTTACTTCTCACTTTGTTTTCATTCCATTTTTATCTGCAACTCACTAATTCAAAAGTATACTTGGTTGCATTTGGATTTCTCCTTTCTAGACACAACCTGGAAACTATTTCAAGGCAGTACATTGGGACAATCATAGGCTTACTTCTTTCAAGGAGCATTGTCCTTCATTGCCTGATATAAAGGGTCTTACAACTTTGTTCCATATATATATATATATATATATATATATATATATATATATATATATATATATATGAAAGAGTGGGAGGGAGGGAGAGAGAGAGAGAGAGAGAGAGAGAGAGAGAGAGAGAGAGAGGACACAAAAGACTCTACAACTCTACCAGTGGCCTATACCCTCAGCCCAATTTTTATGTTTTTATTTTTGAGACCCCTAGTTAAATTATGCAGGGTGCTTCTGGTCTCAAACCCTTGATTTTCCTGCCTCTGGCCCCCAAGTCACTGGGATTTCAGGCATGCATCACTTCCTGGCTATTTTTGTATTTTTTAAAGGATCAGAATGAACTAAATATCTTCAATCTATCTTCATCAAAATTGTTGTTCTTGTTGTTAGGTGCCGTTGAGTTGGTATCCGACTCACAGCGATCCTCTGTACAACAGGGGAAACACTATTGTCACTGCTTCTCTGCTGTGCATAGGGTTTTCAATGGCAGATTGATTTTTGGGAGTGGGTTGCCAGGTCCTTCTCCCTCATCAAAATTAGAAGCCATTAAAACACATAATTTTACATTATCAAGAAAGATGCAAAGTTAAATTCTGGGGTTTCTGAGGAGTTGAATTTTTTTGCTTGTTAAAACATTCATATTTCACAGAACCAAGTGAATATGTGACATTTGAAATAACTAGTTCACTTATACTTCACAAGTGACAAATTTATAAACTTTCAAAGTATATATCGTCTATCATCAGTTTTAAATGATGTTGAACAAATGACTTTCAAGATTATCATGAGCAAATAAGTGAGAAAGAAAACTCATGTATGTCAATTTCTTATAAATGAATATTCATATTTTTCTTAACATGTCCAATCCCTTTTAGTGGATTTTATATTGACAAACCACTGGACCGTTCCTGGGAGCTTTCATAAGGAAAATGCTTAGGGGAGCTGAGATCAATGACCAAGTCTTATGGTTGTTTGGGGATCCAATCTTCTTTGTGGTCCTAAATGTCTTGCTTGGGTGTGTCAAGACTGCAAATCTCATCATATTCTTTTGCCTGAGCCATTTCTCAGGGTTATTTATGCAGCTGGATAGCCTTGGGAGGTGAGGAGTTTCTCCTTCCAGACAAAGAATATGATTGTTTACTGTTTGTTCCAATACTAGTGGACACTTAAACTCACTGTTCCTCAAATACAATGCAGATTCACTGTGTACACCTGTGTTATGCAGTATCATCTCCATGGGACTTTCGGGTAAAGTAGAACTGATAGGAATGTGACAATGCTCATGCTGCTTTGTGTGCAATGAATCATTTAACCCCTTACTCTCTGATCCAGGGAACCATGTCTTCTGTTGGTATCTATGAACCATTTACAGATATTTATTAGGTCTATTAAATGTTGAGGAGGATAAAGTCAATCCCAGACTGAATGATAGTTTTTCAAAATCACTGGTTTTAATCTGATATTTATCCTCTGCACTTACATGAAAACAACTTTAGCCAAACTTCACTTTGTAATTAAAGATTAAAGACATTTCAAAGATCTTTTCCAAGTTACTGTGGCATAATTGAGTCATGATTAATGTGTAATATTATATATTTTTCATGTAGTAATTATAATTTCAACACTGTAGTCCTTTAACTTTGTCAATTTTTGCAAAATAGATTAATTAAATACAACTTACTCTAACTTAACCAAATCTCTCATGTCTGAATTCACATGCTTGTGCATGGAATATCTTCATGGTATATGGGATAAACCTCTATGTATGCAGAAAGAAAAAACCTGGTAAAAAAGGAAAAATAAATTCAGCTAGCAGACATGTACAAATTTTAAAATTTCTTTTTTTTCTTTCTCAGTCTATTTTTGTGTCTCATTGGTTTTACAAATATTTCATCTTTTCCACCAATATACTTTCGTCATTTTGGTACTGATTAATTCACTAACTGCAAATGTATTTATTTTCTGTCAAGTGCTAGATGTTTTTACTTGATCTTTCTCTCTACTTAAATATTAAAACTTAGAAGATATTATGCATTTTTAAAAGTCAGTTGATGAATGTTTGGTGAAATCTGTCATTTACTTTGCTATTTGATATTTTGAACTTCTTTTATTGTTAATTTTTAAGGTTTTTGAGTACTGGGTAGTTGAACCCAGGGCATCACACATGCTAGGCAAGTGCTGTGCCACTGGGCTGCAACTCCTAAGTTATAGAGGCTGCCTCTGGCTTCAAACTTGCAATTCTGTCTCAGCCTCTGGTTTTGCTGGGGTGATGGTCTTGCACCGTGGCTCTTGGCTGATTTTCTTTCCTTCCTTCCTCCTTTCATTCTCCCTTTCTACCTTTCTCTCTTTCTTTCTCTTTCTTTCTTTCTTCAGTACTGAGAGTGGGGTTGAACCTAAGGCTTCATGAATGCTAGGCAATTGCTCTACTGCTGAGCTATACCCCCACACCCTCCCTCTTTTTTTAAGTTTTGAGATAGTGTTCTGCTAAGTTACAGAGGCTACTTCCGGCCTGGTACTTGAGATCCTTCTGCTTCAGTCTTCTCAGTTGCTGGAATTATAGGCATGTGCCATGCTACCTGGCTGATATTTGAACTTCTATTAAAGCCATAACTAGTTCTATGTCCTTTTGGTCCAGCATGGTTTAAAGCCATTTTGCAACATTCAGTCAGGGATGGCAAAGTAACTATTGCTTATTTTCTCGATCTCTATAACTTTGGAATCCTGAAAAAATTTATACCAAATTAGAACATCATTACAATTTTAGGAAGTAAATTGTACACTTAGAAAATTTTAAGGAAAGAAGTGTCAGAACAACCAAATGACTAGAAATAAGAAAGACCAGAGAAGTACTCATCAATATCTCTTGAGTAGGAAAATGAGTAGGAAAGGGTTAGGTTCACACATTTTATCAGACAGTACTGGGCTTAAGGGCTGGGGTTTAGCTCAGTTGGTAGAGTGCTTCTCAGCACTCTCTGAGGACCCAGATTTCATCCCCAGCATAGCAAAAATGGGAGAAGGATGTGGCAATCCACTCCTGAAGCAATCTTGAATCAATCAGCCATTGAGAACCCTCTGAGAGTTGCTGTGAGTTGGACCTGACTTGACAGTACCTAACAACAACAACTATGAAGCCAAGGCTGTGCTACTTTAGGATCCCAGGACTGGAGTCCTTCTATTCACTTGCAATTTGTGTCGTTTGGTCTTGTGGGGCATGCGCCTCCCGGTCTGGCCTGAAGGTTTGGATGGGCTGCGCCGCCGCGCACACAGATACTAAACACAATTCATTCAAGACCCTCAGGTGAGGGGCGCAGACTCCTGCGGCCCTCAGGACCCCAGCGGAGACAGGAGAAAGGAAAAGCCTCAGGCACTTTTGCCTTCCAGGAGCAAACACCTGTATTGGTCAGCTCGGTGGTCAGGAGGAGACAGCTGTTGCTTCCTGGGTGATCAGACGGAGAGCAGGTTCCTTTCCTTGTTGAGGATTGCGACGGAAGAATGTTTTTTCCTCATCAAAGGTCCGGGAGAGAGCAGCGGGAGAGGCGCTTCCTCATCTGTGGTCCGGGCAGGAACAGGCGAGAAGGCGCAGAAAGGGATGCCAGAAAGGCCGTGCCAAAAAAGAGGTCGAGCTGCCGCAGCAGAACTGAGAAGGAAGGAAAAAAAAGACACTTACTGAAACCATAGAAGTAGCAACCTCAGGATGCAATTACCAGCTATAGAACTGGAAAAACCAAGGGGAGAAGTCAGAATTATTTAAATTTAGAAGACCAAGAGGAAGGACGGTGTGGAGAGGAAACTCAGGCGTCATGTAGGAGACAATGATGCATTTTCTGTGATGAAGGAAAAACTAGAAAGATGGCCGCAATTGATGCTACAGGAAGGAACACATCTCATCTTCCTCTTCCTTCCTTGTGGTCTTCCCATAAGTTTGCATTGCTTCCCATCAGTTTCTTTGTCACAGCCATACACCAGCTGACTCCTGTTGTTAGGTGCCATTGAGTGGGGTCTGACTCATAGAAACCCCATGTGGAACAGAAAAAAAACACTCTTCAATACTCTGCCATACCTGGCAATATGCCAATGCTTCTCTGCTATGCATAGGGTTTTTTTTTTATTAGAGATTTTTAATGTATGTTGGGGATTTTTAAAATAATATTTCCCAGCTAGGGTCCCTCATAACAGCCTGAGGCGCTGACCCCTAGTTGACCCCAGGGATCATCCCACTCACTCAAAACAGCCCCTCCCATCGAGTGAGTAAAGATGGCCCCCGGCCAGCTTGACCAGCCTTAACCACCTTAATTTTGATTGGTTCCCCTCACCACCTTGCAGGTAATAACTGTCTCCACTTGGCAGTTATGTCCGTTTGCCCACTGTACCTGCCAGCTGTGTGCCCTGATTGGCTGAACTCCACCATGTGACCCCTCCAGAACCCTATAAAAGCAGGGCTCCTGGACCCCATCTTCACCCTATTGATCCTTTGATCCTCACCTCTCTGACCGTCTCCTGAACTTCATCACTTGGACCAGCGGTCCCTACTCCAGCAAGATCATCTAGCAAGCCGGCGAGATCAAGCCCAGGGGCCCCGAAGAGCCGAAGGCATCTAGCAAGCCACGAAGAGCCTCCCAACTCCTCCCATCCTTGGGAAGGAGGGAGGTAAAGAAGGTGAGCAGGGAGAGTCAAGACCATCGGACCTCAATTGAACACCAGCGGCTATGGCTGTGCCTTTAAGGCTGAGCTGTACCAGCACTTAGCCTGCAGCATTCCGTGCTGCAGGCCTAGAGCCAGCACTTAAAGGGATAGAGCCTTGCTCTATAGGGGTTGCTTGCTCCTTGCTCTCCATAAGGGGAGCACCCCAATAAACCTTCCCTGTCCTTCTCTAACCATCTGAAGGTCTCCCGAGGTCCTTCTTTCCTGACATCGGCCACGTTGGTATGTTGAGGGTTTGGCCCTAACTTTAGCTGGGCTAGAGCTAATACCCCAACAAATGTACATCATAATGTGATTCATTTTGACATGCTTTTCATTGTGACAATTTTCATATACGCAATTTGATAAACATTATTCATATAGGTTACCCCTTACCCTCCCCTATGCTTCCCCCCATCACCCCCTTCCCATCTAAGTTTCCTATCCAATTCATAGGGTTTTCAATGGCTAATTGTTTCAGGAGTGGGCTGTCAAGTCCTTCTCCCAAGCCTATAGCACTCCCAGGCAGTTTCCCATCCAGGTACTAACCAGGCCTGACTCTGCTTATCTTCTGAGATCTGATGGGATTGGATGCTAGGGTGGTATGGCTGAAGGCAGCTGACTAATACACTCCCTTAAGTTATGTATTGGTGAGCTTAGTTCTACATATAATTTTTTTTTTGACAATGTGGAGGGTAAACTATGCAGAGAGTAAACCCAGCGACTTAGTGACTTTGACTAGAAAGTCTGAAAAAGGAGAACCTTGTTGGTGCCTTGCAGGCCTCTGACTATGTAAACACACTCCACTCAGGCACGTAAAATGCCCAAATAAAGGCCACAAATATAGAGAAAATACCTTTGACTGGGAAAAAGAGAAGAAAATAAACCCAAAGGGGAACAAAACTTTGAGAATAAAAGAATGGAAGCATTTGGGATGGTATTATTACAAATGTAATTTCACTCTGAGGAGAATTTTATTTCTCTAGGGATGTTTTTCTACCAACATGTTTCGATTACCAGCATAAAAAGGGGTTACAAGAACTTTTGAGATTTATCCTTCCATTGTCATGTACAAAATCATGCACTCTTGTGATAATTTATAAAAAGAAAGGATATACAGTGCCAAATGCTGCAAGTGAATACACTCACTTAGAATACCGGATATTCTATTTTCTAGCCTGTCCAGGCTAGCCTATCAGAGTATTTATAAAAATCAAATGCCAATGCTTTAAAATTCTGCAAATAACTCAACTGAGTTTTAAACTGGATTAGTTTAAAGGTCACTAGATATAAATGGTTCACAAAGTGATAAATCCTTGAAATATAAAATATCACGCTATTTTTTTTCTGAGAATTATTAACAGTTTGAAATGAAATGGAAATAAGGAAATAACAAGCTTTAACAAAGGTCAAAAGATGAGGATCTCAAACTCAGTTCTCCTTCATTAACAGTAGACTGGAACTTTACCTTATTCCTGTTGTTGTTGTTGTTGTTGTTAGGTGCCCTCGAGTCGGTATCCGACTCATAGCGACCCGCATAGGGTTTTCAATGGCTGACTGTTTCGGGATTGCCTTGGGAGTGGATTGCCAGGTCCTTCTCCCATTTTTGCGGTGCTGGGAATTGAACTCGGGACCTCAGAGACTGCAGCGCAGTGCTCTACCCACTGAGCCAAATCCCAGCCCCCTTATTCCTGAGAAAGTCTCAATTGGTTTGTAGAAGATTTATACGTACAGAAATCTCTGCTCCTTTTCTACATGTGATTTTCTCTTCAGCATTTATTTTGTTGTTGTTGTTAGGTGCCCTCGAGTCGGTATCCGACTCATAGTGACCCTCTGTACAACAGGGGAAACTCTATTGTCAGTGCTTCTCTGCTGTGCATAGGGTTTTCAATGGCAGATTGATTTTTGGGAGGAAGTTGCCAGGTCCTTTTCCCAGCCTACAGCTTCTGGTGTTTCCAGTCAGTCTCCCGTCCAGGTACTAACCAGGCCCGACTCTGCTTAGCTTCCGAGATCTGACAGGATCGGATTCCACAGGTCTACAGCTGCAGGCCAGCATTTATTTAGAGCTATCTTATTGGAATTCTTGCTGACTTGTTAGAAAGCTTTTTCATTTCTCTCTCTCTTTCTCTCTTCTTTCCTTTTATTTTCTCCTCCCTCCCTTCCTTCCTTACTTTCTTCCTTCCTTCCTTCCTCCTTCATTTTTCTTTCTTTTTTGTCCCATTGGGGATCAAATAAAAGACCCTGCACATGTGAGGCAAGAAGATGTGAACACATCTCTTCAGAGAGCTCTTCCCTTTAATGGCACGATCTATCCTGGGAGTCACGAAGTATCTGATTTGGTCTTACTTACCTCTGCCAGGATCCAGATAGAATCTCATTTGCTTATCACATTTCTTCACAGTGAACATTCAATATGAAATGACTTCCTCTGGGATTTCTCCATGGCAGCTTACAGTGATCTTGTTAGTGCTCAGAAAAGCTATCAGAATCAGTGTGGCTTTGCTTGGTGTGCTCTTGTGGAACAAGCCTGACTCACCTGAGGTCAAAAGCAAGACAAAGTGCCAAGTCTGGGTGGATGTTGTTTCTTATTTTCATTCACTCTATGCTGGTGTAAACAAAGAAAATATCTATCTGTCCCTAAAATAGAAGTAACAGTGGCGGCACAAATTTTCAAGGTATATTTTCCTCTCCAAGTGTAAAAATTTTCTACTCTAATTTCAATAGGATGTGTGCTAGACATCTTTCATACAGTATACACTAACATTAAATTGGGCCACATTTTTCTTTCTGCAGTTGCTGCAGCAACCAGCAGTGTGCAGATGTAGCCTGAGGGTGTCTCCTTCAGCTGCATCGTTTATTATCTTTCGCTTTCTCCTCCTGTTAGCTTCTCTATTCTGCACTGCAAACAAGCTTTGCACCAATACACATAGGAGTGGGGTAAATACTCTCCACTTTCACATCTTCAGGCAGATAATCTGAAGCGCACACATGCAGTTCCTTGAAGTTCCAGTTAGGACACCCAGATAAAGACATATGGGATGGCCCGGTGAATTGGAATGTTCAGATAAACAATAAAACCTTTTAAAAAGTATAAGCATGTCCCCAATACTGTATGAGACATAGTTTACTAAAATAAAGTGTTCGTTACTTATCTGACATTCTTGGGGGTGGGGTGGGTTGTACAGTTTTATTTGCTAAATCTGGTAGCCCTCTTCCCAGAGGAACTGAGGCCTAGCTGTTAATAGCAGAAAAAAGTGCAAAGTCACACCGTTGAATTGGAGTTATCTCTTTCTTTATACAATTCTCCCCCTACCCTAACTCTAGCTGTACCACTGTGGCACTCGATATCATTAGATCTTGGGGGCTAAGCAGGTTTGGACCTGGTTAGTATTTGGATGGGAGACCATCTGGGAATGCCAGGTGCTGTAGGCTTGGGAGAAGGACTCAGCAACTCACTCCCCCAAACAATCAACTATTGAAAACCAGAATAGCAGAGAAACACTGATAATAGTATTTCATCTGTTGTAGGTAGGTTTGCTATGAGTCAGACACTGACTCTACAGCACCTAACACCACCACCTCAACTCTAGTTCCTTGGCCTTAAGTACTAAAACAAACTTCCCATGTGCAAAGGCTTGTCTCTGGTTCTATTTTTTTGAGGGGATGGAAGTCAAGTCACAATATAAGACTAAATTAGAAGCACTATAGATTATAACTCACTTGGGTGATATTGAATCTTGGTATTTTCTAAGTAATCCATGTTTCCCATAGTTCTTTTGTCTTTGAAATCTAGGTAAAGTTGATTAGAGCCAAGTTTATCATCTATGGGAGTACACAGTTGTTCCCATGCTCCCAAAGATCTGTAATTTCTGAGATGCTTATATGCTTTTTTTTGGTGTGTGTGTGTGTGTGGTACTGGAGGTTGGACCCAGGGCTTCACACTTGCATACATTGCAAGTACTGGACCACTGAGCTACACCCCCCAGCCCTTTTTTTTTTTTTTTTTTACTTTTTTTCAGACAGAGTCTTGCCAAATTATGCAGACTGCCTCTGGTCTCTAACTTGCCATCCTCCTGCCTCTGCCTCCTGAGCTGCTGGGATTACAGGTGTGTGCCACCTCGCCCTGCTGAGGTGCTTATATTCTTATGGGAACCTCTGTTGTAAACCCTTGATTCTGTGAACCAGGACAGCTTAGGGTTCATTTCACCCTCCTTCACTGCCCACTGGTAATCCAGATGTGAAAATCAGCTCCAAGAATTTATATATGTATGTGTACTTGTGAATGTAATTGATATGCATAAATATGTGAATATGGTTGATAAAATGATATGTCTATAGTTGAAATATATACATGAATAAATGTTTCAATATAATTAACAATTAACTATTGATATTGCAAGTGATGGTCAGTAAAAAGTGACTGTCCAGAGAGCATGAGATGAGTGGCTTATGCTTATATGTTTATTCTCATTCAAAAAAACAACCACAGAAAGTTCTTTATTTCAAACACAAACAAGTTTTTGTTCCCAAGTAGATGATCCAGATTTAATCATTAATTCAAAACTATTCATGCTTGAAGTGGATGCTTTCTAGTGGCTGTGATGCTATTCCTGTAACAATTAGAAACAGGTATGTCTATAGTGTTCAAGTCTTCTTATCCTTGTAATTATAAATCAGGCCAAGAGCAATCTGTGGCCTGGATTAGAGTGGAAATGCGAAGAGATACGCAACTTTGCAAAACCAATAAAAATGACATGATAGCAATACTATGAGAGAGGATTTCTCAAATACTTTGGCCATAGACAGGGTGTCGGATGATTTGTAAGAGAATTTCTTTCTTTGTAGAGTAAAATGTTTTCATTTTACATTGTACATTGTACATTTACATTGTACATTGCCACCTCATTCCTTCTATATTTCTCTAGGCCAGATATTTAGCATTTTAATTTCATTTATTCGTTTTCTGACCTTAATTCCTTTGTGCCTAGGTTCAAGTTGGCAGTCAAATGAATAATTCTTAATAGTAGATTTTTAAAAGAAATTTGGTTAGGCAAATATAAAGCTGGATACTGCACCTAATTAGATATAGGCAAATTATCTCTAAATTCATGACAATAAGAATATACATCAATGTAGGGAATAATATAAATAATAATTAGCATTATAAAACAGTAGTACATATTTTAATATATGTCAGGCATTGCCTGAAGGGATTTACTTGTCTTCTTTCACAATACTCTTATGTGAAAGGCGTTGTCATTGCCAATAAGGGAAGCATTTGGCCCAAGGCCCTGCAAGTAGTTAAGTGGAAGAAATAGTATTCAAATCTAGGTGTATTTGAATTCAGAGTCCAAATGCTGAATTATCTGGGGAGTAAAGACATTGAGGCAAGTGGGTAGGTAGATGGGACTGTCAGGGGTGGGTCTTTCAGTGGTATTTTTGGAATATATGGACTTAATTAGAAGTCAATACAAAACTTATTTCAATTTCTCTCTTTCCTTTCTCTGTGTTGATGAAGTTCTTGTTGATAAGATTGGAACAAAGCAGCCATAAATCTTGTTTTGTCATCAGTTATATTCTGTCACTAGTATTTACTCATAAAGAAAACTTGGATCTTTGAATACAATTGAAGTCCCGACTCCAGTTTGAAGCTTAATTTTCCACCTCAGTCCAACCATATGGAATTTCTGTGGTCGGTTTGGTGACTAAACTGATGCACCACAGTTGCTGCTTTGATAATGACTCAATCTCATTTTGCTTACATAATTTAAAAATTCCCACCCCAAAGCAAACCCCGCAGAACAAAGACAAGTTAGGAGAAACATTATACATGAGAAAAAAATCTTTGTATGTGATTGCTGAAATAAAGATAAAACAATTCTTTGGCATTATTATAAAATAGGATTCATTTTCTTTTTGGTCTATGAACACTAATTTCTTAAATATCATTAATGCTGGTAGGCAATAGATAGTGTTCCTAGGTCAGAGGCACAGAGCAGCTTTCTGTTTTAACTTCCATTATTAGTTTCACAAGCCCAGGAGAGAAAGCTGAAGGTTGACTTTAGAATGACTCTCTAACACCACCACGGAGAGGATCAACTTTGTATCCAATATAAAATGAAATACTTTTTATTCCTATCTTCTCGTGGAGTAATTATTTTCTTTGGCAAATTGTACTTCCTATCAGCCTATTTCATTAATATTAAATTTTTGCATGAATTGACTTTTTCTTATTTTGAGGAGAACCCTTACTAAAGGAAGGATAAACACTTGTTTTCAAAACTATAGTTTATTTCCTATAGTAAAATTGGCATTCAATTTTACTAGACAAATTACTTAGGTTGTGCCCAGAGCAACTCACGCTGTTACTGTTGATTGCCGGACAGTAGGTATATTTGACTTTTTCTTTTTTGTTCATAGCATTTTGCAAGAGATTGGAGCAAACAATTATTGGGGAGTATCAATAATGCCACCAGAACTGAAAAACTCCTCTCAGCTGTTGTGAATGAAGTTCCGAGTGACACAAACCTTGTTTGTAGAGCTTATGGTGTGGTGCTGAGGAACTGGTCTCAGACTGTAAACCTTCTTCTCTTTCCTTAATCAGATAAACTGTCTGGCCTGAAACACAGGTCTTTTATTTTCACAGACAGCTCTGTTTTCTTCCCATAAAAGATTTTGTATAGCATAAGGACCTGTTTCAGTCTGAGAAAAGCATATTCAATTCTTATAATTTCACGCATTTTATATAATAGTTGTGGGAAAGAGAAAATTCCTGTGAAGTGATTGGATTGGTTCTTTAAATTTTATTTTGGGAAAAGCTGAGGTGAGAAAATAAATTGTGGCTCGAGTCAAGTTTAACCACCCTATTGTATTTTTATAAAGGTATTTGTTTCCACACTTTTTCAATGGAGACTATAAGCTTAGGTAGCTAACAAAGTCCTAGAACATCCCTTTACCACATCACTATTTGTAAATGAAGCTTAATTATAAAGATGCAAACGTAGCCCTAACTTAATAATAACAGTTGTCTATGCTACATTTTGTTTTTAATTTAGCATTTGTACTATTTTGCCTTTTCATGTCTCTATATGGCAGCATAACTAAAAGATATTTTAAAGTAATGACATAATTTTTACTTTTTTAAATCAACTTCCCCAAGTGTTTGGCAATAATTATGTTTTTCTCCTTCCCTCTTCTCTCCCTCTCTTCCTTCTCTCTTTATTTAAAAACTTCCCCAAATAACCATCTGCAGAAGTTTTTTGGTATTATCATATAATAAAGCAGTTTTATGACTCTTCTTACGTGCTCTATAAATGATTTCTTAATAGAGTAACCAATGTATTACTTACCGTCAAATAATTTTTCTTTCTATATGAACTACAAAATGTGATCAAAAGATACGGTGAATGTTTAAATTTAAAAAATGATTACAATAAAAGACACATTGCCAGAACTGCTGCAAAGAGTGGCAAGAATAGTGAGATAAATGTATTCAAAGCCAGGGGGGAAAGTGGAAGGAGATTAATGGCCACATGTCTTTAACTACAGTACATTTTAAAAACTTTAAAGGGAGCATCCTCTGATGTGCTAGGAAGCTTCTGACATGACCTTCACTGATCTCCACCCCGAACATTCTCCATTATGCACAGTGATGTGCTGAATGACAATGGTCTGTAAACTTGATCCCATAGGATTGTATCACCTAGTGACATCAGTCATCTTAGTTTATGTAAATATACTCTATTGTTCCATAAAAAATGACTTAATTGACCCAAAGTTACAGAGTTTAGGAATTGGTGGAGTTGAATTCCAACTTAGTTGTTTTTTTTTCCCCTGACTTCATGTCCAATACTATTTCCTTCATGATTTTTCTCCAAACTTCAGATCTAACATTATTCTAAGTTTTTTTTTTTTTTTTTTTTTGCGGTACTGGGGGTTGAACCCAGGGCCTCATGCCTGCATGCTTTGCAAGTGCTAGACCACTGAGCTGCACCTCAGCCCATTTATTATTTATTTATTTATTTATTTATTTTTTACTTTTTGAGACAGGGTCTTGCTAAGTTACACAGACTGCCCCTGGTCTCGAACTTTTGATCCTCCTGCCTCCGCCTCCCAAACTGCTGGGATTACAGGCATGCGCCACCACACCCAGCTCCATTATTCTAAGTATTGAGAGATCTAAACAAAAGATAGTAGGGAATTAATATTTATAATATGCCACATGCATTAACTCATTTAATCTTTACAACTGTTCTGTAAGGTAAAGAATTTCCCAATTTTTACAAAGAAGTTATAGAAGTCCTAAGGAGTTACTTGTCCAAGGTTATTAAATAAATAGAAGACATTATCTAGCTTTTAGAGGGATTATATTAGACTGTGTCGTCTGCTCTTCTGTCATTTGGAAATAGTGTATGAAGCAAGTGGAATTTATTAAAGAGCCATTTTCTCTTTATACTTTTTTTTCTTCCTAGTCTCTGCAAGTTTTGGTTCAGAACTCCTATAAGTAAAGGAGGTTTGTGGGACTGAGTTTTTCACATGGCAACACATATTCTGTGTGTCAGGTATTGTCTCCTCCAGGAAGCCTATCTTGAATTCTTTTGTTCTTATTTCAAAACCAGGCATGTCTACAGGCTGGAGCTTACCTCATTGTATTTTATTGGTTTGTTAGACATGCCTCACCACTTTAGACTGTAGGTTTTGTGAGGTCTCGGAGAACTGCTCATTATTAACCTAAAATTCATTGCCTAGCATAATAGCACCAGTGCCTGGCTCATCTTTGGTACATAATAAATGCTAAATAAATGAATGATTCAAAGGATGGATGGAGGAGATGCTAGGATGGGAGGAGGATGCCACTTTCCTATCAGTAGTTGCGTAAAGCATGGGAATCTTTGGTACTTGGAGTTTATATACTGTCCATGTGGCTGGAGGAGATTTCCATAAGAAAATGTCAGAAAAAAATTTGTTTCAATCTCTACTTCCTTCTACTGTGTGGCATTACTTGAAGCATTTCAAATAAAGTCAAGAAGCTTAAGGTAAAATGATGACATAAAGGTGACATTTGGATTGAACAGGTATTCCAACTACTTATGATATTTATAGAACAGAGAGCTAGAGGTTACATGTGTGTCTTTAAATTGTGTCCACATAGAAAAGATCTTACCAGTAAGAATAAAGGGAAATCTATTGGCCTGGTCACTGTGCAAAGTATTTCTGGAGATCCAATATGATTCTGAAGAATAAAGTTGGAAAACCCATGTTACAAATGAAACACAGTTTAATTCTAATATTTTCCATGGACCAATCTGAAGTAGACATCTACTCTGTGCATGGACATGGATATTTTAATATATTGTACTCATTATGTAGATTAATTATAGGGCAGAGTTGTTTGAATACTAAATATAAATTGTAATTCAGTCATTCTTGTTCAGTGTCTGCAAGTAGAAATCAAAGACAATCATAATTATCTGTCTACATCATGCTCTATAGGAGAGAATTTAAAAATGTTTTTTCTGAAAAAAAGAAAAAAAAAGCCTAAAAGTGAATTACACACATGCACAGGGAATGATAGAGGGGGAGAGAGAGAGAGAGAGAGAGAGAGAGAGAGAGAGAGAGAGAGAGAAACTAAAATCTATTCCTTTTATTGGTAAGCAGTTTGCTGTGACTCATTTTTAAGTTAATACACATGAGATGAGATGGGAGCAGCCTAGAGTAATCTCCTCCTTAGGAGCCTTGCTGATGAATGTCGCCTATTTTCAAACTTCAAAGCACCTAAAAAGGTGTAAACAATTAAATTAAATCAATAACTATAACTAATGACACTTAACATTAGCTATACAGTAGCTAAATATGTGTGTAAATGTGTGCCATGTATAGGGATTGCGCCTCATAGGTGGACTGACATTATTTAAAATAGTATAATTATACATTTTGGAAGGAGGGACACATTTCTTAAGAAAACAGCTGGGTGACTGCTGGGTTTGATCAAAGGCAAAGCTTCTGTCAGAATGCTATAAACTTAAGATCTTTGGGATTTTTGAAGCAGTCCTCTTGACTGAAGAATTTTTCACATACACAGAACATGCTGGTAACATTAATTAGTGAACAAGACTTTTAAAAACAGAAATTACTTCAAAATAATGAAACAATGTGAATATTAATGGTTCTACTTCAGGATCAAAAATATATATAATAAATATTAATGGATGTCTCCCTTCAAAGATATAAAATATTACTCTTGGACATGTTAGATTTTTAAAATTCTTCAGTTCCTAACAGAATCCTATTCTTCTGCCTAAAATATATGAGACACCTGTTTGTCTAGTAATTTTCATTCAACACCTGTCCTGCTCCCATTAGCCACACATATGCTCTAGCGCCATCTAGTGACGCTACATTTCAAAGTCATTCATTACAACTCAGCTCTGTTGCTAGTCTGTAATTATTCCATTTCTTTCATGTTTTAATTATGTTCTATCATTCAGATATTTTGTTTTCACTTCTCTTTAAATAGAGCCTTTGGGGATATTTCTTGACCCAAGTCAAACAATATAATATGGCAGAGGGAGTCCCCTTCTTACGGAAGAGAATTCATTAGTAATAAATTCCTGACACATTGTGGAAGCATTTATTTATATAATATGCATGAGGTTCTGATTAGGTTTAAATTTTGAGGAGGTTGTTCCAAGAAGATACGAAAACTCCAAGGTCAGTAGCTTGTACTCATTCTTGAATTATTATTTTGATGGACAAGACTAAGTTAGGGTAAGACTTAGTCTTCCAGCTAGATACATTTCTCCAACAGAGCAACTTTGACATGTCTTGAGTGCCAAAGTAAGGGGGTAGAGGGAGAATGTAGAAAGAAAATAGAAGGTGAAATGGGGAGGGCTAATTACAAAGCCAGGATCTGAGAGTCAGAAGATGGTATTAAAGAGGAGACTCAGACAGAAAACCAAGAGACTTGAAAAGGAGAATGTAGAAAGAGGAGATGGGAGACACTAACTGAGAAATCAGACCAAGGGACAGCTAGGGGTCAACCTAGGGCAAAGAAAGAAAAAAAGATAAAAGAAGTCTCACAAAGAATGAAAAATAAAGAAAGAATAAAAGCAGAAATCTGAGAATAGAGATTTGTTTTCACCTTCACAGCTAACATTCTTATGTGATACTACTATTTGAAAACCAGAGTCCATAAACTGGAACCGAGTCAATACTACGGATAGTTAACCAACCCCACTAACATTCACTTTCTTGATCTTAACTTGATAAGTAGAAATTTACACCAACTGACAATCCATTCTGAAATAAGAAGTTAGATCTTTTGCTGCTGTTGTTCATCTTCCAGGTCAGTTCATGACCATGAAAGGAAAAGTTACTTGAAGAAAAGTAAGATTCAGTTTGGTAAATACTTTATATTACTAACCTTCTCTCAAAATCAGAGAGATGCTGAGGTGTTCATGGGTGCCCAAAAGATGTTGAGAGAGATATACAGCTTCCTCTGTGGAAGTAGATGTTTCAATGTATAAAATTCTCATTTCAAATGGCTGTTCTTTAGAGACTTCTAAGCATAGTACACAGCTTGAATGAAGTTTTAAAATAACAATAAACTTTCTAGAACAGAAGACAACATCAGAGTCACAATCAATTGACAACTCATTGTAATACACACATGTATAACGATTTTTGACAGCTCTTTAATGTAAAAGAATATAAAGAGTGAAGGACTTTTCATACATATTTTTGAAAGGAAATGTTATTTTATTTTATTTTATTGAGGTACTTGGGGGTTGAATCCAGGGCCTCATATATACTTTGCAAGTGCTTTACCATGGGGGTGCACCCCTAAGCCAATTGTTTATTTTTTGTATCTTGAGACAGGGTCCCACTAAGTTTCACAGGCTGCCTCTGGCCTCTAGCCTGTGATCCTCCTTTTTCTGCCTCTTGAATTGCTGGGATTAAAGGTGTGAGCCACTGTGCCTGGCCAGGAAATGTTATTTTAAAGAAACAATCTGCCATTGAGAACCATTTGGATAGCAAAGAAGCACTGATAATAATGCTGGGCCTAGTACAGTGTCCGGTAGTGTTTCATCTCTTGTACATAGGGTCGCTTTGAGTTGGACCCAACTCAATGGCACCTACCAACAACAACAACAAAGTATTTTTAGATTTACATGATAATATAAAATAACGTTTATCATTTGCTATGTAATGATATAGAGGACTAGGGTTTAGCTCCGTTGGTAGTGTGCTGCTCTACACTCTCTGAGGACCCCAGGTTTGATCCCCAGCACCACAAAAATGGGAGAAGGACATGGCAGTTCCACTCCGGAAGCAATCCAGGAACAATCAGCCATTTAAAACTATGAGTGTTGCTGTGAGTCAGACCCAACTCAACAGCACCTAACAACAACAAATTTAGTGATGTGCATCAGTTAGTTCTTCAGGATTTTCTCTTTAATTCTTATCAACTTCTTTTCTGCAAGTGTAGATCAACAGCACCCTTCACATCTTAACCACCTTGGTTTTATACCATCTGTAAAGTGTGCAGGTGGTGGCTTGCCAATAATACTCTTTACTACTAATTAATACTATGTTGGTAGCTCTTTGATTCTCAATTTATCATGTAGCTCACCCCATTCTTGATTGTCTTACTTAGGAAATATTTAATCCCAAATGACGTTTGTATTTACAGATGGATTTTTACTAAGCTCTCTTCAGTTATAAACTGATAATTAAGATATTGGAATGCCAGGCATGGTGGCTCATGTCTGTAATCTCAGCAAATTGGGAGGCAGAGGCAGGAGGATTGCCAGTTTGAGGCCAGAGGCAGCCTGCATAAATTAGTGAGAACCTGCCTCAAGATAAAAAATAAAAAATGAGCTGGGGGTTAGAGCCCAGTGGCAGAGCACTTGCAAAGCACATGCAAGGGGGCCTGGGTTCAACCCTCAAGTACAGCCAAAAAAAAAAAAAAAAAAAAAGATAAGTGCAGATAGTTATTATATAATATAAAACTTGTTGAGACTTTTGCAAAGATATTTTGATAGGGATTATTGAGGGAATCTTTAAGATCTAAGAGGAATAAAAAAGATTAAGTAATAGAATATATTTTTAGATGAAATTTCTTTCATCAGTATAGATGTCAACTGGTAGGACTATTCATATCTTTTGCAGAGTGTGGAAATTTTAGCCTTACAACCCTGGAAGCTCTACAGAGATCTCTCACAGAGCCTGTGCCATGTGGCCCAGTGAACTGTAGGAACATGAAATTCTTCCACCTCAGTGCTTTGGCCTGGTACTGTTTGACTCCCTGGTACCATACGAAGCTGCACAATCTTGTCAGTGGCCTTATGCAGGTCGATCAGGTGGCTGCAGGCTGAAATCCAGCTGCTGTCTGCCTGCCAAATCCTCCTCTCTGGGGCCAAGCATCCCTCTGAGATGCTTTGTGGGAGGGTGACATCTTTGTGGAGAGTGATGGATACAAAATTTTTAACCATGTCTGCTATCTGTCTAGAATGATGACTTGAGCTTGTGTATAAAAGCTGAAAAAATAAATTAAAAAGAAAATTAAAATATAGCAATCTATATTGTTGTTGTTGTTAGGTGCCGTCGAGTCGAGTCCGACTCATAGCGACCCTCATAGGGTTTTCAATGGCTGATTGTTTCGGGATTGCCTCGGGAGTGGGTTGCCACGTCCTTCTCCAGTTTTTGTGATGCTGGGAATTGAACTTGGGACCTCAGAGACTGCAGAGCAGTGCTCTGCCAACTGAGCTAAATCCCAGCCCAGCAATCTATATAGTCCTATTTAATTTAGATTATATTTTATGGTACTACTATGTGTACTATTTGGGGGTGGGATTTAGTTTAGTTGGTAGAGGGCCGCTCTGCAGTCTCTAAGGTCTTGAGTTCAATTCCCAGCACTGCAAAAATGGGAGAAGGATGTGGCAACCCACTCCCAAGGCAATCCCGAAACAGTCAGCCATTGGAACCCTATGAGGGTCGCTATGAGTCGGACACGACTCGATGGCACCTAACAACAACAACATGTGTACTATTTAATACAAAATATGGAAAATGTTATCTTGAAGATGTATAATAATGTAACAGGGAATTTCTCAATATCCTCTTTTTGTGAAATACTAGTTCAAAAGGTGCTCTGGGGGACTCTTTCCTGAATCCTTAATCAAAGTCTTTTGCTCTCTAGTTCTAGAGAGCAAATTCACAATTCATTTTCTGAAGTTTTAGAGTAATGAACCCTGATTGTGGAAGAAAATGTGTAAATTGTTGTCCTGCTACCAATGTTGAAGTCCTTAATATTTGAATTATTGTTTACTGAGTATTATTTAAAAATTACCTAACAACTTCAAAAAGGTTTTGAGATCATAGAAAGAATATAATTATTGCCAGGTAATAAAAACAAAAATAACAACAAAATTAATTGTGTATTTTTAATGAATAAGGCATTGTGCTAAGCTTTCTTTATAGTAAAATGATAAGGCCCAGTAGCCCACTCCAGAAACAATTAGCCATTGGAAATCCTATGAATAGTAGAGAAGCACTGTCAAATATAGTGCCTGAAAATGAGCCCTCCAGTCTGGAAGGCATTCAAGAAACTACTGGAGAAGAGTTGCCTCCTCAAAGTTGTTGTTGTTGTTAGGTGCTGTCAAGTCGGTATCTGACTCATAGTGACCCTCATAGGGTTTTCAATGGCTGACTGTTTTGGGATTGCCTTGGGAGTGGATTGCCAGGTCCTTCTCCCATTTTTGCGGTGCTGGGAATTGAACTTGGTATCTCAGAGACTGCAGCGCAGCGCTCTACCAATTGAGCTAAATCCCAGCCCCCTCCTCAAAGTGGAGTCCACCTTAATGACGAGAATGGAGTAAAGCCCCTGGAACCCCCTTTTGCTGATGTGGCACAACTCAAAATGAGAAGCAGCAATGGGTTCAAACAAAAAGATCATGTGCATGGCAGAGTGTTGGGTAGTGTTTAGTTCTGTTGAACACAGGATCACTATGAGTCAGAGCCAACCCGATGTAACTCAACAACAACAAAATGATGATAATAAAAACAAGAATTATACATTACTACTAAAAGCAGATAGTAATAAAATGCCATGTCTCAGTTATTGTTCCAGGTACTTCACATGGATTATCTCATTTAATACTCATAGCAACATGTGAAGTGGTTCCATTACTGTGTTCATTTTGTGAATGAGGGAGGAAGCACATAGAGTTCAGGTACTTTCCTCAAATTGTCCAGTTGAAAATTGAGCTCATGCTATTTTATTGCAATGATGGATTTTATTTTACCACATTATATATGTGACATGGTCATAATATAAAAATCACCTATGGTCTTTTTCAATGAATTGGATTTAAGAACAGGCATTCCTGTGGTATTAAGACTCTATGCTCATGGTGCATGCCTGTAATCCTAACAACACGGGAGGCAGAGGCAGGAGGATTGCAAGTTCGAGACCAGAGGCAGTCTGCATAATTTAGCAAAACCTTTTCTCAAAAAGTAAAATAATAAAAATAAAAATAAAATAAAATAAGGGCCAGAGATGCAGCTCAGTAGTATAGCACTTGCAAAGCATAAAAGCATGAGGTCCTGGGTTCAACCTCTAGTATTGAAAAAAAAAGACTCTATGCTCAATGTTACATAATATATATGTATAAATTTAAAGAGACAAATGGCCTTAATAAGGTTTCTTCTAAATTAAGTAAATCGTTTTTTAGTGTCCTAGCTTTTTTAGATAGTTTCACATGAAGCAATTTTCTTTTAGACTTTTGATAAATTTACAGTCTGTTTTAATGAAGTTTTGAAATGACAATAAACTTCCTAGAGCAGAACACAAAATCAGAGTCATTCTCCAGAATCCAACAACAAAGGTAGGACAATAGACTATCATTGTATGAGATAGAAATTCTTAAAATCTTCAATCTGTTTGAGTGCTTCACTAAGTTTCAGACATGAAGTGGACCTATTAATTTGGAGTGTTTCTACAGTTTAGAAATGTGTGTATTGCATTTTTGGCATTCTCTGAATTTACTACCATTGATGAGAATGTGTGAGATTGCATGGGATTTTTATGTCTACCAGTATCCCACACATTTGCAGGATGGATCTATATGCCCATCACAAAGACTCAAACTGATGATTTGTTGGAAATGATGGTGTAACTTTGTTCAGCACTATATCTTTGTATTCAGATGCAAAGATGGGACTTAAATCCTGCTTTGAGTGACTGAGTCTCCTGGTGAGGTGGAAGCAAACATAACTCACCCCAAAATTTCACAGGCACCAGAGGCCAGACAAACTAACTTCTGTGGGGATAGACAGCTGGCAAAGTTCACTCATGATTGAGAAGGATTCTGGGTGATGTTTGAAGAGGTAGAATTTGAGCTGGATTTAAAGGACATGGGAGACCTTCAGAGAGCTGCCTGGGAAGAAAGATTATTGTGCAGCAGGAGGTCATGCTTTAGAATCAGATGGGCCAGGCTAAGGACAAGACCCAAGTTCTTCACTCTACGCAATATGGGATAAGTTACTTTACCTTTCCTAATCCCAGTTTTCTCATCTGGAAGAGAGGATCATAATATTTGTTTCATTGGGTTTTTGTGAGGAGTAAATGAGATCCTAAAGGAAGAGCCTGACATAGTACCTGGAATGTTTTTGCTTTTTTTCTTTTCAATTCTGGTGTGGGGTTGGCGAACCAGGATCTCACATATGCTAGGCAAGTGCTCTGTTGCTGACCTGTACCCCCAGATACATTTTTATTTTTTATTTTGAAACAAGGTCTTGGTAAATTGCACAGGCTGTCTCTGGTCTTGAACTCATGATCCTCCTGCCTCAGCCTCCCAAGTAGCTGGGATTACATGGTTGCACCACAGTGCCCAGCTAGTACCTGGAATGTTACAAGCACTTGGGAAATAGTGCATAGATGAAGACCCCTGCGACACACACACATGTCAAGAAAATATATGCCCATGTGAACACTTCCAGTATTTTACTGGAGAACCCTTAATTAATAATTAGAATTGAATGATTTTTATTAACTCATTGTAGGGCAGTGCATAGAGAGGCAGTTCACCCTAGGGCCTAGCTAGGCCCACTTGTAGGTCTGAGGCTTGTTCTCCAGGCAATAACCTTTGCCCTACATCCCACAATTTAGGAACCACCCCCAATTGGTTCTTTTAATAAACCCAAATTTGCATGTCTCCCCTGATTGGCCAAGGCCTGTATAGAGTGGCAATCTCTGATTGGTCCCTGGCTAGCCCCTGAAAGGGATATAAGGGTGGTGCACAGAACAGTCAGGGTCCATTCCCCGTACCAGGACAGATGAAGCAATATATAGCTGTGTTGAGCTGAGCACCTGGTGTCGGCGTCTTCACTGGAAGGAAGAAGCAAGGAGCCGCCATGGGCATAAACCTCCAAGCTGTCCCCAGGGACTGGCAGAGTAGCCATGGGCATAACCCTGCTTTCTGTGTGATGAGGCTCCCAGACACTCGGCTTCCCCTCACCAGACAGCAGGTTTTTGGTGGCTGGTTCCTGCTCATGGCCAGAGTGAGTCCAGTGGCAGGGCGATGCCCCACAACTCATGAGTTATGTAAGTAGTACTTAAGTCTCTTAAATGATTCTCATGAAAAATTCTTAATCTTTCTGTTGCTAGACAAAAAGAAAATCCTAGACATTTTATTTTGAAATAAAGCTTTTTAAGGAAAAGAGGGAGTTCTGAGGTGAATAGGGCAGAAAGGCTAATAGCAGGTACACTCCTTTTACAATTTTTTTTTTTGATTCATTTCTGATGTAATGAAAAGTTGAAAGCAAAATCTGCCAGGTTGAATTTTTTTAGGCAGGAGAAAACTATTTTATTCCTGTGGAAAAAGAAGAGCCATTGATCTGTGAATGATAGTAGTTACTTAATAGCACACTGAGCGGGTGACAGGTCCATTGGGAAGTAGCCCAGGTGGAATAAAATGATGACATGGGAGGGAATGCCCTCTTCTTTAGTCCCACTGGCAGGTCAAGGGAGTCTTGCCTTTAACATGAAGTGAGGACACCATTGAAAATGTCTTTTGGGAGATAAAGAGGTTTTGAGCTCTGAGCAGATAGGTCTAACCACAGTAAGACTTACACATCACTGACTCATCTATTTAAATGACTAGAGATGGGGCATGGTGCCCAGAAATTAGATCAAGACTGCATGTGGAAGTGAATTTCTGTGTGTGTGTGTGTGTATGTGTGTCTGTGTGTGTGGGGTGGGGGGTGAGTGTGCTCATGTGCATATTCCTAGCATGATACCTTCACTTTATGGAAAATAGATTTTGTAGAAATTTTTCCCTAAACTTAGATTTTTTTCAGTTGAGGAATCAACCTAGATAAAAAGTTACACAGTTATTTTGCAATTTACTCTGAATAATATAGGATGACATCTAGGTTACTGATATACCATCAACTTATCTCTGTTTAAAAGTACTACTAATTTACTACTTGGTATATCAAGAACTTCTTCTTAAGAATTGTTTTTGATTAGGTGGAAATTGGGAATAACCATATTAAATATAACCTACCCAAGAAATATTCTATTAAGAATTCTTTAGTGGAGGTTGGTGGTATAGTGGTGAGCATATCTGCCTTCCAGGAATTCTTCTTTAATCATGATTATATTAATGACCCCTCTTGCCAGAGAGTCATACAGTCTTTCAAGTGGCAGATGCTTAAAACTGCTTCCTTTGTAGGAGATGGTCAGATACCAAATGTAATGTTTGATGGAGAAAATTTCAAATATGTGATTTATAAACTAGAAATCATCTATATTGTTTTAAAATCAATTACATTCAATATAGCATTCACTCCTATTGTTGATATCATGGAACTTTAAGTTTATTACTGAGGCTTGTATTAGGTGGTGCATCGCTGTGGCAGAGAAACTGACTGAGGCAAATTTATGAAGGAAGAGATATTTACTGGAGGCCTATGGTTAGAGGAATTTAGTCCATAGAGGCAAAAGGCATGGTGGAAGGGCAGGCATGGTGAGGTTTGTGGTAATGACCTCACATCATTGTGCTCAGGAGGCAAAGAAAGCTCACTGGAACCAGTGGTCTAGTTAACAACCTCCAAAGGCTCGCTCCCAGTGACTCATTTCTGCCAAGTTAGTTCCCACTTCCGAAAGTTCCATAACTTCTCAGGACAGTGTCTCTAGCTGGACACTCAGTGTTCAAACACATGACATTTGGGGGACATTTGGATCCAAACCATAACAAGGCTTTTTACCTAAAATACTTGAAGAAATACAAAAATTTAAAAAAATGTTACTCTCAAGAAAAGAAGAACTAGGACAGTCTTGTTGGAAATTCTTACCAACGGTTTGCTTTTAGATATGACTCTTGATTTTATGACATTATGGTGCCCCATTCTATTTGAAAGAACATATAATTGGGCAATTAGGTTCTAACATCCACTACTCTGAATGAAGTTTAAGAAACAGAAACCAATGAAGGAAAACTGGATTTATTTACAGTTTTTTCAAACCAGGACAAGAAAGGAGGTTTAAAAAAAAATCTCCATCTTTTCTTGTGATAGACTCTCATCTTTTATAGTGAAGATGAATACCAAGAGCTGAGGGAAAAGATGGAACAAACAACAGGAAGTATGTAGATCAAGCTGTTAGCTGGTGTGATTTTGAACTGGGAGAGAATCCCCTCCCTGATGTTGACACTTTAGGCTGTAAGCATGGAATCTCCTGTTGAATTGTTTTTCTTTCTTTTCTTTCTTTTCTCTCTCTCTCTCCCTTCCTTCCTTCCTTCCTTCCTTCCTCCCTCCCTTCCTCCCTTCCTCCCTTCCTCCCTGCCTTCCTTTCTTCCTTCCTTTCCTTTCTTTCCTTTCTTTTCTTTCTTCTTTTGTGATACTTTGGGGTTGAACCCAGGGCCTCATACATACTTTGCAAGTGCTCTACCACTCGGCAGCACCTCCAACCCATTTAAAAATTTTTTATCTTGAGTCAGGGTCTCTCTAAGTTACAGACTACCTCTGGCTTTGAAACTGCGATCCTCCTGGCTCCACCTCCCAAGGCGCTGGGATTATAGGCATGAGCCACAGTGCTTGGCTCCTGCTGAATTTTTATTTCCCTGTGGTATGTGTCTACTTCAGCATGAGATTTGAAAGAATAATTATTATTTATAAGATAACACTGTGAGTGGTCATGGCCTCCTTATTCTTGTGCACATTTGAAAGATAAATGTAGACTAAATTTCACATGTACATAAAGATTTGCATGGAGAGATATTCATTGCATCAGTGTTTGCAATGATTAAATACTGGAAACAGAATAAATGTGCATCAATGGTACAATGAATAGATATTTGTAAATTATGACCATATTTGTAAATTGTCCAATAGTTAAAACATCTAGCTAGAATTACCTCTACTATCATGGAAAACCCTTTAGAATATATTTGAAACTTTTGAAAACATATGAAAATAATATATCTAGGGAAATAATATTAAAATCATTTAAACAAATAAAAACTATATAACCTATATATTTTGGTATATTCAATTGTATGAGTGATAGATCAGGTTTTACCCAACTCTCCACGCCATCTCTGTAACAGAATTGTACATCAGTATCATCTCCCACATGAAATGCTGGCATTATCATATATTCAATTCTTATAACTATTCGTGTCTATATATCCCTGGCTATTGTCATTGTCTTGCTTGGCCACATAGCTAATGTTGCTTAATAAAATGTTAGAGGGGATGAGATCAGCATAAGATTTAAATGCAGATATGTGATTTGACTTTGCTGCTTGCATTTCAGTCATCTACCATAAGAAAATCAATTTCTGATGATCTCAAAAGAAAATCTTAGAAAGAACCTAAACATATATACATAGCCTGAAACATGCCTGAAACATAGCTACTCCAGGTGTTTCATAACCTTCTGGCCAGTAAAAATAAATGTTCCAAGCTGCTGATTCTTGAGGTTGGTTGTTATGCAGCACTTTTGTTGCAATAGCTGATTAGTAAAATATTTTTTTTAATGTATAGGTGCTTAGAAAAACACCAGGAATAGTATTTACCAGATTAGGATCTTTATCTCTTGCAAATTGAGATTGGCTGTAAAAATGAGTTAAAATTATTTTCCTAAACTGGTGAATTTATTTTAATTTAATTTAATTTTTGCATAGGGAAAACGTGTTGTGACTTGGGATTAAAATAATAAAAGTATATAATAAGAAGTTCAGCTCCCATTCCTTTGCCATTCACCTCCTTTCTGTGCCCTATGCATAATACTGATTCATGTTTATATTTTTTCTTTATACTACCTTTTTGTTCTTGATTTTGTATTTTTCCTCACATTAGTATATCACAGAGATTTTGTAATTTCAGTACATGTACACTATCTGCTTTTTAATTTTTTTACAACTATATAATATTCCATGGTGGGAAGCACCTTAGGTTTTTCAACCAGTCCAAATTTGATGGGTACTTGGATTATTTCTAGATTTTTCTTACTACAGACAATGCCCACAATGAATAATCTTGTGTATGTTGTTGTTTGTTGTTGTTAGGTGCTGTTGAGTTGGGTTTGACTCATAGCAGCCCTATATACAACAGAATCAAACACTTACTGACACTGTGCCATGCCTGGCACTATTGTCAGAGCTTCTCTGCTATTCATAGTATTTTCAGTGGATGATTGCTTCTGGAGTGGGCTTCTGGGTTCTTCTCCCAAGCCTTCAGCACCCAGTATTCCCAGGCAGTCTCCCATCCAGGGGCTAACCAGGCCTGACCTTGCTTAGCTTCTGAGATCAGGTGGGATTGGATGCCACTGTGGCGCAGCTGTAGGCGATCTTCTGTATATCATCCAATGAGTGTATAATCCTTTGCAAATAAAGTTTTATCTTTTCCTTTCAAATTTCAATGCATCAGGTTTTTTCCCTTGTCTAATAGTACAGCTGAATACCTTCAATATATAACCGAATAGTAGTGTTGATTGTGATCATCTTAGTTCTGTTAGTTTTCCTCATTAGGAAAGACACCAGTGTCTGAGCTAGGCTGATCTTCAGCCATGGAGTAGTTAGGATCTTTGCAGTACAATCAAACAGTAATTAATGAGTTTAGTGAAGAAAAATCTTTTATAAAACTGCAGGCAAGATTAAGGAGACCAAACAGAGATTGCCTTCCTTAGGACCAAAGAGTAGGAAATAGAGTTTCTCCCAACACAGAGAGACCTGTAGGGAAGACTTCCTGGTAGAAACTATAGCTATCTGTAAATGATCACTCTAATGTTTCTAAACAGTTTCTAAATCCAAAGAGAAACTGGAGGTCTGTAATGAGGCCAACCATAAAAAAATCCAACTTCTGTGGCACAAAGCAGAATGGAGGGGGTGGAAAATGGATTTAAAGGGGCTGAACAGAGGTGGTCCAGCACATATATTAAAGAATGATCTATGGAATCATTTTTTAATCAAATTTTAAACATTAACAATGGAATTGAATTTTTAATGGGAGTGTGTAATTAAGGGGGGCTGGGGTTTGGCTCAGTTGATAGAGTGCTGCTCTATGCTTTCTGATACCCAGGGTTTGATCCCCAGCACAGCAAAAATGGAAGAAGGATGTGGCAATCCACTTCTGAAGCAATTCTGAAACAATCAGCCATTGAAAACTTTATGAAAGCCATTTATGACAAACCTACAGCCAACATTATATTAAATGGAGAAAAACTGAAACCATTTCCTCTTAGATCTGGAACAAGACAAGGATGTCCTGTTTCTCCTATTCTATTCAACATAGTAATTGAAGTCCTGGCCAAGGCAATCAGACAAGAGAAAGAAATCAAAGGGATACAGATTGGCAAGGAAGAGGTCAAATTATCATTATTTGCAGATGATATGATCTTA